>JAAXYW010000834.1:0-28764 GCA_036851895.1 Orthonychiurus folsomi | reverse complement strand
AAATTGTTTTTTTTTCAAGTTAAAGATTTATGCGGGTGCTGGTGGGTGCTGGCTTCAGTGGGTGCCAGCTTCAGCACCCACTTGGTTGTGGGTGCTGTGGGTGCCAGCTTCTGCTAGCCCTGGTTTGCCACGGAGCCTATCCAACCCACACGCTTAAACACAAATGCGGAATTTACTCTTCAATGCTCAAACCTTAACCCATTGAAGATGCACAAACCTGCTCTACTTTTCCATTCGCATTCCCAATATAACTTGGGATTTTATCAAAATAAATTTGAAAATCATCTAAAATAAATCCCAGTTCGAATTGAATAGATAGCGCATCATCATCAGTACAATGTTGCACACAGCGAAGGCATAGTTTCGGTAATTTTGATTTTGTTGAACTTTTTTATGTACGCAAAACACCAGAGTGTGACACAGTGTGACGAGTATCCTATGGCCAAAAATGTGAGGTTTGTCATGGAACCAAAAAGGCCGACCCAATTTTTAGAATGCGACCCAAACTTTAGCCTTAGAATAAAAAGGAAAAAGCTAAAGTATTTAACCGAATCCTCAACTGAAAATATTATTAGTCTACTAGTTCTGCGTTCTGTGAATTCCGTGTCCGCTGAGGGAATGTTGCGTGCAAGCAAAATGAGCTGCCTGCTTCTAATACATCATCCTATTAAATAAAGAAGAAGAAAAGGCACAGCTCCCTTGCTGTCAACAAACTATCATTAAAGACTATTTGAAATGAAATATGGCTCATGGAATATGAATGAGACTTAACAATACGAAAAGCTGAGAAAGAATAACATAATTTTGAGAAAATTGCAAGCATTAGTCTAGTGACGCGGGCCCCGTTCCCAACAAATTATTCCAGTTCACTCAGCTAGATTATAAAAAGTACATTGTATTATTTGGTACATTACATTGTCAGCTGCAATCCACTGAGCTCTGACTCTGACTGACTCGCTTTTGTTGTTCGTGGAAAAATGCCAGCTTGCTGACAAACTTAATATTATGCTAATTAATTTACGAATGAGTCAGACCTTTCTTATGTTTGGCTAGCAAGAATCTAAATTCTGTGCAGTATGCAGATAAGTAGCTCTTGTGCTGTCATATATGTGTACTTTGTGATGTCTTAAAGCTGAAGGATGCAAAAAGTTGAAATGTGATGTCATGTCATATCTGCGGAATTAATTATAGGATGCAAATTGCTATTTTTATACAATGCATGATCATGGAAGTAAGCCCAAATGGTTCTACCCCTCCATCAAATCAAGTGGACGGCACACGCTAATATCAAACCTACATTTAGTCTGGACAAGAAAAGTTGCACTCTTGCACCAACCATTTAAAAGTGTGTTCTTAAACTTATGGAAATTAACATGAGGGTTAATCTACTATTCATTCTGTTAATTTGTGTTGTGCTATTTTCAATGGAAGCAAATGGGGTCAATATTCTTCAGCGCTTCTTCGGAATTGGAGTAAACAAATCTACAACCGCAGCTCCTGCACGAGCAGTTACTTCAGCTAAAAGTAATTCCAAGTAATTGTTTCTAATTGCAAATATTAGGAATTGAAAATTATGGTTGGGTTTAGAATTGGATGACCTGAAATAATCTAAATCACGCATTTTTTGAAAACAGCAACTACAACCACAACGCCAAAACCTCCACCGGTCGGAGTTGTTGGAAGCAAAACTGACGGATCATGCTGGTGGACTCCTTGTGGTTCTTATTGTCGTGGTGGCGCCAGTGTGACTGGTGCAAATCGATGTGAAAACGGAGCTGTCAAATTACATTGTTGTGTGACATATTAAAATGATTTAATCGAATTCAAAATTTGTTTGTCAATGAATACGGATTAATTGTAATAATTTAAGAATTTGAAGCTACACAGACATTGAGGAAATTCACATTTGGACTAGTATATTCTTAGAACGCTAACATTTTCCCATTTTATGTCTAGAAGTACCATTGTTTAGATTAGGGAAGAATTTTGAAAACAGGCATGCTTGGCTTTGCAACCAATCGATTCTTTACAAAATGACACAGTATTTCTAAAATAAACACAATGACAGCCAAAATCATTCCAAAGCAAAATACACTAAATATTTTTTTAAAAACATCAAATTTAATTTGTGGTTCTTTACTATCGTCGCCGGGTCCGGAGGCAGACTTCGTACTATTCCGAGGGTTTCCTCTCTGTTCAAATAACGAATCGTATGTCATGCAGATTTTATATGTGGAAAACCCATCCTGCACATCCAGTATGCAATTAATGAGGGCCTTGTTCAATTTAATAAAAAGTTCCTCTTTGTGCTGAGACCAAGTTTGATAAATCCCAGATTCATGTAACCAAGCATATTTCTCCGCAAATCCATCCCCTAGATAATTATTTGAAACCGTCATTGCAAAGCGGACGGGCATGAATTTATCCGGATTGGAGTTCTTTACAATCATCAGATTCGGAAGGATTTTTGAGATTTCTGTGAAATGATGGGCATCGTCCTGAAGTAAAATCAAGGCGATTCCATCATTTGGAAACGTGTATGACAAATTGGCAAAGGAGAGATTGTGTCGGGTCTCAATCAGCCATGCCAAAATACCCATTGAAACCGATGGAATGAATAGTGAATCGTCCAGAACATTCTGGTAAAGGTCGCAATACTTTGATTGGAGGTTGGGGCTCTTCAGACGCAAGGAAATTAATAATTTCAAAATTGAAGTTGGTTTTCCCTCGGTTGTAATTACATCAAATCCACTGTCCATTAAATCCGGAAGTGCTTTGGGGATTTCTGGTGGATTTTGACGCATTATTGAAGAAAATATTCGTCCTTTGTAGCCACCCGTAAAAACAATACAAGCCATGAACCAAGTTCCCAATGAAATCCCTACAAAACAAGAGGTTTTCATCTTCGGTGAATTTATCCTTTGTTCCGGGCTTCCTTGATCCACCAACTGCCCACAAATGATGCCCATAATTCTCCATATATTTGTGACCATGTTTTCCATTTTCCAAATCTTGGACACAAAGAATGAGAAAGTGACCATCGCAATAATTGACGCCATTACCAAGATACTGGTCCAAGAATCCATTGGGTTGAGGGCATGGCCGCGCAAGCGTAGTTCATTTCTTCGAAATACCATTATAAATATGTATGGGGTCGTATGAATTCCATTCGGTAGCCACTTGTATTTTTCTTCGGTTTGATTATTCAGCTCCCTGAATAAAAGTTCCAAAACTTTAGTTCTCACGACGAGGCCGTGATCCGTCAGATTTTTCTCGGGACTCAACGTTCCATTCATTAGGTGAATGATGGATTCAATTGCACAAATTCGATCTTCGCCTTTGAATCGGATTCCGAGGGCACTGCAATCACTTTTTGATTGTGAATTATCCTTGTCAGGATAAGCTGCCAATTGCTGTCTGAACGTGTAGTGTAGGGTTTTCCAAATTTTGGTTATTTCCTGGATATTGAACGGCGGATGAATTTGAACCAATTGTTCTTCGGGGGGACAAGTGCTGCACATAATACGAATCGAATATTCATCGGCTAAGAAGTATATTCCTTTTTCGTAAGGTAAAGGCATCCAAAAACTGTGATGGGAAAGTGATAGATTCTGGACATAAATTATAATGAAAAATGAAGATCCTGACCAAGCTGCTGTGCACGATTCTATAGCCCATGGGTAAGGAATACACACATACAGCTGGCACTTTGAGTATTTTGAAGCGAAGAATGTGTTTGAATTTGAAGTTACAAACTGGACTGGATTCAGAAATGGGTAATTTAAATGTACCGAATTATCGTGTTGAGACAAAACTATTTCACAGCTACTGAATTGGGTAAGGAACTTCTGGAAAATGTGTGAAAGTACAGACGAAGCAAAGGCAAGCAAAAAAAGGTACCAGAATAACAACCATGCCATTTTTTAGAAGATTATTTACAGCACTTATATCAAGAAGTATTCCTCAGTTTGTGCACGGGTTTAGTCTTTCTTTCGCTACTCATGTTGCCAAATACAATGCAAAGAGTAAAGTGAAAAATGAGTAAAATGGAGCGGCGTTTTTGTCTGCAAAACATTTCTTTTCATCAAAAAATTAGTTTGTAGTTGCCATTTATTCACTGTAGTACACTTTGCTCTTCGCAACACAGTTCGGGATCCGAACAAATGAAATAAGTTAGTGTGTGTCCATTTTACCTCAATTATACTTCAAATCAACCTAATGCACCAAGTGTTGGAAATGCCCAGCATTATGCGCTTTGTTAAACTAACATGGAAGAAAGCCTGTATTTTGTTCTCCCTCACAATTGAAATTGGTGGCAAACAATTCCATTGGGGGAAGGAACCTTAAAGTTTGAGTTGTGAAAGTTGTCCATTCTTCAAAGTAAATAAAATTCACAATTTGCGAAAACCAGAATGTACGAAACTTTTCCCGCATGTTGACAAGGACAATCTTGGAACAGTTCGGAACCAGTTCACTCTGGGCACAATTACGAAGGGTACACGCTGGAATCTAGTAACACTTTTTATTGGCGATTGAATGCTCAGTAATTGGACAAAAGCACTAATATTTTATACACAGATAAGTTTGTCAGGATTTTAAAAGGTTGAGAATTTGATAAATGCATGCTTTTTACAAGAAAATTGGATTTTCTCAATCATAATTACAAAAAGAGTTCCTGGGCTTACATTTAAATGTACTTATGTTACAAAATGAAAAAAAATGCGTCAACTATAAATAGTATTTGTGTTTTTGTAAATGTAGAGAACACATTGGGAGTCGAGGAACAGACTGGCTCACACAGCCGTATCCCTGTCCCTAGTATAAGAGAATACTACCCAACAGTAGTAAATGAGGAGAATAAAATCCAGTCCGGTAACTACCAAAAATATTCGAACTGGGTCATTCAGTTCCAACTCATTGGTCAGTATACAAATGAATCCACCTCCGATAGCCATTACAACCCAAATGTGGATGAGGACCCAAATCCTTGCCATTGTTTTCCCACTCTGTAATTGCAAGAAAAATCACATCAAAATTAATTAACGAATACGAATACACTGGAAATGTGATTCAAATTTGAATATGACAATAATTACTCTGGCTGAGGCTAGTAGGAGCCAAAATGACATGACGAATTGAATGAAGCCTCCAGCGAGGGCTGTTGCTGAGCATGAGATTAGAATTCTAAAAATTACATCCAAATCATACAGGCCCGTCGTTCCCCCAAAAAATGTGTTGACCTGATGAATTAGATCTGTGGCTGTGGCAAGGGTTGGGTTCTTTCGGGCCTGCAAATACCTGTGCAAAATCCAACTCGAACATGCGGCTACACCTACTCCAACGAACTAAAATTTGAGAAAAGAAATAGTTTTAACAGCGACCCTACAAGAACACCTTTTGGTTAGATTAAATATAAATTGCTTAAAATAAAATATTTTAAACGGTAGATAAGTAAGTTAAACCAGAGTCCGCAATTTGAACTTGCTTTGCGCGGAGCCAACTTTAATCACTATTTTGATTTTTATACTTTATGTCCAGCTCAAACCAGCCGCAGTCTGTCTGAGTCAATCTGGAATCAAATACCAATTTTAACTCGGATGAGTCATACAATATTCTAATGGAGTACCTAAGGTGTAAACTTCAATTAGCAAGTCTTCCTACGTACACGGCCGTGAACAGAGCGTAATGATATGTACAAATTTTGTGAATCATCAATAATTAGCCCACTGGCTTAACCATGAGTTAACGCTTGAGTCATGCGGGCATTTTAATACTTATTATTAGTTTAAGGACATATTCTTAGGGTGCGGCTGCGCCCTGAATATCTTCAAAAATTATGAAACATACGACAGGAGCATCAGAAACATCTAATTAGACTTCGTATATTAGTTGCAACTAAAATACTTATTTTGAATGGTTGCCAGAAACGCTCCAAAATCGCGTAACCAAAAATATTAAATTTGTTCAAATCATCCAGCTTATTTTCAACTTCTCATTTGTTCGCAGCTTTTGACTTACAATTGATGTGAGTGCGACGAGACGAACGCCTGAAGTCAAACTCAAACACAGACAAGGACCAAAACCCATTTTTGACTCCCGCGTCTGTTCCGACCTCACAACAGGAAACACCCGTCCTTCCGACTTCTCAATTTTTTCAAAATTCTCCAGCCCACTTTTTTAAAAATTCTAATACAATGATTTGCGTCACGGCATCAAAATCCCTTTCAAAAAAAATCCTCACAATCACATCCAAGTGTGAAGTGGTAAAAATCACACTACGACGACGGCACACACACAATACTCACTACACGCAAATCTTAAGAGAAAGCGATTCTTGGACGAACGTGAACGTCTTGTCTTGACAAATGCAGGAGGGGATCTATTAAGCTTTTACCTTGGGTCTTTCCTCCTCACCACAAATACTTCACTTCATTCTTCATCCCCATCCTGCCGTTCCATAATTTTAACTATTGTTAAGTCCTAAGTCGTACACTTTACACCTTTTGCCATATTAAAGCCCGACCCCGAGTACTTCTAAATACATACATACATAGGCGCAGGCACATAGTCACCCGTGCATGCAATCCACTAGTACAACGATGACGAGGTCACGGCGGGCGAAAAAGTATCCTCGTCATCGTGTTTAGAATACTAGGAGAATTTGTATGTGGATTGTATTGTATAAGTTCTGCATAATGCAGGGACAGGTAGCTAATTATGAGGGTGAGGTTAAGATGGTAGTGGGATATGAGGATCCGAGAGTCAAACTTCTTAATGATATTCCGAAAACCTTAATGCCTGCGTGAGATTTACCATACATGTATGCTTGGCTTAGTAAAGTCACATTATGATTTGCACTTGGAGGGCGTTTATGCGTGGAGTTGAAGTCAAGTTTAACTAATTGTGTGATGAGAATTACTAATCTTTAGGGGTTTCGGTTGGATGACACACATAGGAGACGGAGACATGAATTGGAGTTTAATTTTAATTCAAGAAATAGTAATGTGCATTGTGCCTGTAACATGAAACGTTGGATATCATTGGCATAAGATTTCAGCAGAATTTGAAATGTATCAGCGATGATGTTTTGGAATCGCATAATAATAAAACGGCCTGTGTTTGTAACTGTAGAAGAAAACTTAAGCAGGGCAAGCACGTGCCGGATATTGAAAAGAAGGTTATTCGAACTATTACGACAGGTAAGTAGGAAATGTTGAAATCAAAATATTGTTTTGTAAGAACGTTTATGGTGAATATCCTGTAGTTTTATAGTTGTACGGAGGAAATCCGGATATTAAATTAAGCAGAATTACGTGATAATGTGTCAATGGTAATTTCTCAATCTCAACCATGACATTTTTTATTTGACCAAGATTTACTATTTACAACGCGAAGTAATAGAACTTGGCATAATCTTGTCAGGAACTGATGAGATTAGCCATGATGCGGGATCTTATAACATTTCAATAAACTTCAAAGTACGACTCTGTGCTCCAATTTCAAAATGCCAAATTTCGAAGAAAACTGAAATCAACTTTTCTGTTTATGCCATGCCATAAGGCCCAAATAATTATTTTATAAATATTTTAAAAGCATTGGCATGCATTATCAGTGACTCTCACATTGTAATTGTATTAGCTAATACAGCTCGCTTTCGAGCTGCAAACTGCAAATGATGGAAAGCTTTAGGAAATCTAAAAGGCATCACATAAGGGACTTGGCCGTAGGCAGGGAATTGGGGAAGTGAAATAATTTCAATTCCAGCTTTAAAAGTCCCGAAGTTACCTTGAGTCAAAAGGACGCATTAGCACAGTAATGTTATGCATTCTTGATGACCAAATCGGTTTGGGACAAAACAAACTCGTTTCCCTTTAGTTTTGTCGTTAAAAGGAAAATAATTTTGATGATGATGACGAGCTCGGAAAATGCAATGCAATTAGCAGTAGTGGTCTGGGATCCCGTAGCATTACGTTGTTGTTACGATGTGCATTGCTTATCCTAATTTTGGGAATTTTTTTGTTGGTGCCCCGCGACAGATGAGATTAAATTCTTCTCTGCAAATTAACTTAATTGTAGTGTATTACACTTCTCTGTCAAAAGTTTNAAATTCTTCTCTGCAAATTAACTTAATTGTAGTGTATTACACTTCTCTGTCAAAAGTTTACACATTTTCATGTTAACAGTAAGGCAGACCCGATTCTTCCAAGGACACTTTTACTTACATACAAATTCTAATTATGCACATCATTAAATGCTTCTCTTCTCCCCGACTTAATGACTAATATTAGCTTAATACTTTTTTAAAGTGCAGTGCACAGTAGTGCAGTGCAATGCAATCTGTACAACGCATATTTCAACGTGGCCAAATTTTATTTCCTCTTAAATCCCTGTTTCTTGCGAAGCCATAATGGTGTGGGTTAAACAAATGTTATTCATTAGCATGCCTGACGATTTGCTACAAGATTTCACACTCTGTTCTATTCCGTGATGCATTTCTTAAAAGGAACTTGGGTTCGTTTCCTTTGGTTGCTACACTGCGCAGCTGTCATCGAAGGGAGTTGACATTTGACCTTCCGCAAATCATATTTCATAACAAGCAAGTAAACGCCGACCAAGAAAATAATTATTTAGCTCTAAATCTTCCAAAATTAGTTCCAGGTCTTAAACGCAATCCTTATGTTCCATTACAGTAACAGAGTCGGAGGTTTATTTTTGACTATGGGCGATTCATCATTACGCAACGTGGCTTCAAATTCCCACAATGAAGATTTCCAAGAAGACAGAAATCTTTAACAAGAACGGATTGGTCGGCGATTGATTTTAGACTGAAATTTTAAAATTTGAACAGATTTTTTCTCAAAATATTGGCAAAATTTTAAAAGCAGAACTTGTCTAGTTTGTAAGAAAAGGCATCATCCAATTTCATCGAATCGAAAGGCCGCATGTGGATTTTGCGTCAATCCCAATGCAAAAACAAAGTACAAAGTATTTGAATTGAAAGGCGCTACAAAAGAAAGTGTTCGACTTAAGAAGTACGGCATGTGTAAATGTACATAATAATTTTTAGAAACGCAGGCCGGCCGGGCTGCACTTGCATTGGAAGACAAGGCAAGGGTCTGAGTTCCGTGTTTACAGTTTTCTAATTAGAGCTTTTGGAAGTCCCTCATTTGTATTCCTTTACATTTATTTATTTATGAGGGTATTGCCCTGTTGTCGTACAAGTCTGCCTGCCTGCCTGTGACTTTCGTAATAGTTCCCTAATAACATGCTAAAAGTGATGCAAATTTAACAACTGCAGCACTACGCATACGCCCCCGGTATGGGGAAGTGCGTAAAAACACACGCTTAATTTGAAAGGAAGAGATTGTTTATGCGTGAGTCAACTCAACGAGTGCAGTCCTGGTACACGTGTGAATTAATTCAATTTGAGATTTAATTCAAACTCCGGTGGAGGTGTCAATGAACCCGCACGTATGCAACACAATACAACATGGGAAACTCCGAAATTCCAGGCTGGAATAATCCTGAAATGCAGAATTTTTAATAAGAAAGCTATGGTTTTCATAAACAAAAAAATTCCCTTTAATTATTCCTCCGAATTCCATACTTAAATTACAATCAGCCCGAAGTCATTTGAATGAAATATCAATACAATACAAATTGGATACCCATACTCCAGGTATTGAAGGAATTTAACCCGTCAATTGGAATTCTATAAGGTCAGGGACTATAATTTACTTCGACAGGGATAATCCTGCCGCAACGCAACACAGTAGGGTACAATCGTGCAATGGCAGTGCTGTGAATCATACTACAAATAGAGAGCCTGAGCACCGAGTATATTTGCACCGTTTCCTCCGTATTACATAATTAGAGTATCCAACATTCCCTACGAATTTAACTTAATTACAAATAGGAGGGGTAAATTATTTAATAGGAATTATTTGCACTTTGGTATTGGGTAACTGGAACGGGCATCGGTTCACAATTTTCAGGATCTGTACACAGATGAATCCCTCGTGTATTTTTGACCATGGTGGCCGTGATGGTGGTGGTGATGATGAGCTATTGCTTGTTTGTTTCCTCCACTCTTTTTGCATTGGTCAATTGTAACGGATTGCGGTTCTGGAAATAAATAAATAGAATATTAAAAATTAAGCCCTATTGTTGAGTTCTACAGAACAGAGACGGTAAAATCCAGGGGAAGCTTTAACTCAGTTTACATGTAATTCTTAGTAATTGAAATAGTACAAGGCGTTAAGATAAATATGCAATGTTTAAAAAATAATTTAATTCAGCCCATGCAAACAGTTACTGTGCAAAGTCAATGTAGATTCGTATTTATTACTTTTTGCACACATAACTAAGAAATAATTTAGAAATACAACGAACCTGGATCCGAGCGAACAGAAACCGGTGTTTGACACGGAGTATTTATATCCAAGAAAAGCGCTTTCTCCTTATCCGAAGCCAATTTCTTGAGTCGACAGCTTAAAACACATGAAACTACTCCAATCGCCAAAGCCACAAAAAGTGTAATCATCGTCGCCAATGCCCATCCCCGACACTCAATAGATGCAGACAACCCGATTTTATTTGTTCGGTAGTAGTCTACAAATACAGCGGAATATTAAATTCCTATGTATTTGAATTGAAATGACTTCAAAACTCTTAAATTGTATATGGAGTAATCTATCCCTCACCTGCTGGCATAATTACAGAAAATCCGATATTGTCTCCGAATTTAGTGCTATTCGTCGCGCGATCATTAACTGAATTTGTTTTGGAAGAAAATCCCGACACTTTTTTCAGTGGGGTATTGTGTTTGGCTGAGAATGGGAATTCTAGGGGATTTTTTGGCAATTCCAGAAATTTCGACGGCGACGCAGAATTATTTATTCGTCCACCTTCGTATGATTTCCAATGCTGGGCCATGGGTGCTCTGTACTCCATCGTGGTTGCGTTGGATTCTGGAAAAAGTGGTAATGGCTCAGGAACATCTCGTCGGCGGCGACCGTAGCCCGACGGTTGATAAACGTCCATACAAAATTCCTGCAAATAATAATTATTATTTAGTTCTTAAAATCATATCATACTTTTGGGAAGCAAACTATAAATGTACAGCATTATCTTTATCTGATTTTACAGGTGTGCAATCCTGTGGTTCCATGCAAGCTTTGATTTGTGTATGCAGCCAAAGGGTATTCCTTTCGCCCATATTTGATAATAGGAATGCTTCTAAAATCCAGAACTACTTCGTTCGTTCGTTCCTTGTAGCGGTACGGCTGCTTGGGAATTATGGAGACCAAATCCGAATTTCGGCATCTAAAATTAAACAACAGTATTAAACTCCCAGAGTTGAAATAAACAAGAAACGCCGGCTGGTTTAATGAAAATAGCTATAACATAATATCACCAGATCTAAAGATGGAATATTTCTTTTTTGGAATCAAAGTTAAATTTGTCGTAATAAAGTGCACTAAATTCAAAAAACATTAAATCGCAATTCGAATAAACAATTTTTTTTGCTTAATTAGCGTGAAAACAGAAGACGACTGAAATTAAACTGATGAATAAACTCCGCTCTCACCCGTCCCGTACAAGGGAAACAGATCCTTCTGCATTTGGATCTTTAGGATCCGGAGAGACGGACACTTCCATTAATTTTGCATGCTGCCAAGCTACAAAACAAATTTTCCAATGAATTTAAATCCATTTGAACCTAATCATTGACACTTGACTAACGATTACCCGAGTCGACGCTGATTTTGGCCCTGAGCTGCAGTCGAGTGCCAATGGGAACCGCCTGATCCACAGGTAATTCTTGGGAATCTACACTTGTAATAAATGCACCAGTTCCAGGATCACCCGCTGAACTTCGACCCACATTGCTGGAACTTGTTTCTCGGAACAAAGCAACTTCGTACTCCAATCGCCCAGGAGTTTCCTCTACGACTCCACTAACCCGGGCTCCCGCGGGTCTGGAATTCAAAAATTCTATTAATAACATTTTTATTAATAGCTATGAATTTCAGAGCGGTGAATTTGGAAATGTTTCCTCGAATTTAATTTACCAAAACGCATCCGATTTGTATATATGTACCCTCAAAAGGACTATAAAACTGCAGAATAATACAACTCGAAGAATTGTAATATCATATCGGAATTTGAATTACACATTTAAATAAATAATTACGGCTGTGTGATCCAGGTGAATTCAATTCGTGCAGTTAAAGGCGACAATTGGGGAACCCATTTAAATATGCAGGTTGAGGTGTGCAGTCGTAATTAGGTACAAAATTTGTGCTCATCACGAACAAAATGCCGCCACATTATAATTGAATTTTCAAAGCCATTAATTAACTACAACGAAACGACAAACGTGCTCGAGCCGAGTTGTAGTTTGAAATTCTGGGATATGATTTTTTTGCGGTAAATAACCGACAGACGATTAGGATTTACATCTACGCTGCGTTGAACAACGGCACGACTCAACTGTCGCATTTTGCATTCCATTTATTTGACGTCCATCCCGTCCGTGTCACCAGACACGCGCAACGCCCTCGACCGTTAGTGTGACTGTAACCAAGTTCATCTTTAATTGGACCCAGACGCGCTTCTTTTCTTTCATTTTAATTTAACGACGTTATTAATGGGGGAAATTAAGGATTTGGACTCACATGCTTCCTGCGAATCCCGCTGCCTTGCTTTGTGTAATGGTGGGGGCTGGTGGCTTGCAGAGGAGGATTACTTCTTGATCCGACAACCTGAATAGTTCGTAATGTGGATTATAATTGTACAAACACGTTTTTTTTAACTAAACAAGTCATATTGTTTGAGAAGGAATTCATGCACTAAGGCTACTAAGCTCTTGACAATATGCCAGCAAACAATATCACAAGGTTTGATCTCCCGGAATTTTAAAAGAGCTTACATGACCACACCCGGAAGCTGAGGAAACCAGACACGGACATGAATGAAGCCCTGCAAAATTAAAAAGCAATTAACAAAAAAATTCAGTAAGGTTATGGCGCTAAAGGCGAGAAGGTTGACCAATCTACAAGTTGATCGTGAAATAAGATATTTAATAAATTAATTTTTGATCGACTTCTTGCACCTTATGTTATATACATTATTTTTCTCAACAAATCCCGAAACCACCCGCTGACGGAAATTACATTGACATTTAGTTTTCCTAAAGATTCCTGTACATTTTTGTCAGAAAAGTCAACTAAGGTTGGCTGCACTGTGGCGGTGTCATGCCGGTGGCGTGGACGGATAGCGGCCTGACTTATGAGTTACCGGTTTAAAATGAGTTTCCGTAACTTGCGTAACAATTGGAGCAACAATGCAATGGGATGAATGTTGTGAGTGCTCAAGATTCGCTACAACTCAACAACACAACGCGACCCAAGTCTTTTGATTTGTCGTCCCATTCTCATTCTACCAGGTAAGACAAGGTTCACATTTACAGTAATACACATGTCAAGTGTCAAGGTCCTTGGGTCTATGAACAACAATACCGACAAAGAGCAGCGGGTAACAGTAAACTCTGTCTGTGCAAACCTGGACTACACATTAGCACCAGTTTTGTTTAGTAATCATTTAAACTTCTCAAAAAACGGATGCGACAATTTGCCGTACTTTGTACAATTCTATGGATTCTTGTTTACAAATCTTGAATGTAGCTGTGATATCAATTTCTGAATTATTCCAATTCAACTTTGCCCATTAGTTAAACTGATGACCGTAAAGTAAACCATTTTGCAGGTGGATTCATATTATAATATGAAGCACGACAATGAAATAAGTTAACATGTGCGGTTCTGCACGGCTGATTTGAGTATGATGCATTCTCTCCAAAAAAATTACATATTCACACGGCATCTCGGACTCGCTTAAGACAAAATGGGACAATATGTCATTCTTCTGCGCATATTAATGGTGATTGGAAATGGTCCATTTAATTCGTCAACAGCACCTGCACACTTGTCAATTCCAATTTACCTGTTTCGCTATGCGTAACGCAATGCGTACGATTTTTAACGTCGCCGATATCGTGCGATGTGTATATAATATGAAGTAATAATTTAAAACACATCGTAATGACTGACTTACGTTACGTTTGAGAACCCCACATTGAGAAAAATCCCCGACTCGGAGAACAAATACTCGCCCAGTGGCATCCGTTGGATCTGGAAATATTTGACATGGAGCATTCCTTCGTCAAATCCTGCGATACTTCCCTGAATGAAGATGCGCCGCGGTCATCTGCGAAGATCGGTGTTCCTCGGAAACCGTCGGGTCTCCGCAAACGGGCTGAGAGAAGTTCCTTCCCATTTGTACCGACAGCACAATCAATGTCCGCAACTGGAGAAAATAATGTGGTCAAAATGGTTGAATAATATGTAAGTAATTTAACAACCAATGATACGGTCTAGAGGTGTAGAGACAATCTCACACATCATGCCAGCGCAGTGTAGCACTGGCTGTAGTTTTTGTTGGCAAAAAGCTATTGATGGACACCGGAGTTACTGGAGTACTTTAAACTCAAACCTGGCAAAACTCTTCGGGCTATTCAACGTTTCTTCTAAATTTGAGCAACGGAGATTACAGCCAGTTCACGTCGCGCCAGTTTTTAAGTTAATTCAAAATTATTGTGATATGTCTACAAGTTTAAATTTTCTCCCACGAATTTGTAGTTGTAACTGAAAGAAATGAAAGAAATGAGAAATGTCTATTTCATAACGAAAAAATGAATTTTATATTGGCCTTATTTTTGTTTTCTTTTTTAAACCTGCTATTCAAGTCATTTGCTCTGTATTTCCGTAATGGATTTGGAGCGGCTTATGCAATGGTTAAAACAGACTACGAAGTCTGTCACATGCGTGGTATGCGAGAATCGGTGTGCGTATTTTGCTTGTGTGTTTATGTTGAGCTAGTGTGCCTCAAAATTTCGACCTCACCTTCATAATTTTGTCCAACCGTGTACCCCAGAATGCCGATCACGTAAATAAGAACAGCGGATCTTGTAAATACACCCATCTTCCTTTCACCGAAGCTCATTTTTTTGCACTTCACTTTTTCTTCTGCTTTCCCACGATGTTTCAATGTTCGGAATTTCTAATATTTTAACTTTAAGTTCCGTACGCCAACCGTTTAATAAATGTGGTAATTATAATATCTAGCTTGTTGTGGTAATTACACACTAGACAAAATTTGACTTCAATTAATTAATCTGACTACAACCCCAGCCGTCGTTCTCAAATCTCGTTTCCTCTGATCGGGCAATTAAAATCTCAATCCACGTAAATTGATTAAATTAGAACAATGGACGAAAAAAGTGCGTGCGTGGAAAGGACACTACTCGTGGTGAGGACTTGCACAGTTGCGACTCGGTCGAGGATTGAATTCGCGATGAAACAAGTCTTTGGATCCGAGTCCCGCTATAAATGGAATCAACCTTCAAGGAAAAGGTGCAATACTTCCGTCCCTCATCCCAAACTCAACCAAGACGTTGACAAAAAGAAGAGGAACGCACAACAATACATCATCTTCCCCAATTGTACTGCTCTCGTTTGCATTCCCATTCCATGCCATTGCCATTCGCCAAAACATTGGATCTCCATCTCTCCCATGCATTTACATTACATTACACATTCCATTTGCATCATCTCATTTGAGTTTGGGCTTTTTTCTTCGTAAAAAAGTAATCCAAGTGAATCCAACCTTGCCTACCTCTGAGACCGTACGTACGTAGGGACATGGAATTCTTTTAAACGTTAGCAAAATAATGTGCGATGGTAGGAAAAACAGGGAAAAGTTAAAGCGTGGGGGATGTAATGGGAAGGAAATGAAAAATGACGAGTCACCGCCTGTGCGTTTGGGATCTTTTTTTTCGTGGCCTGGCGTGGCGTGGGCCGGGCTGAGCTTCAAATTCTAATTTAATCTTTGGATTTTTACCTGCCGTCGTGTTCGTACCTGTGCTGTGCGGAAATTAAACTACCGTAATTTGGAAATTAATAACTCATTAACATATCCCCGGGATTTTAACGCGCTATTCCGTACAGTACAATACAGTACTGCAATTTCCACCTGTGTGGCCGTGGCCAGGTGGGAAATGTCATTTTCCTTTTGAAGAAAATGAATAAAATTTATAACAACAGATGAAATGTACGACATGAGGAAGAAATAAACACGTTTGCATGTGGCGAAATTGAGTCGTAAATAATCATTTTTAGGATACCGCTGCTTAACATACACAAATGTAATTCCGATTCCGGTATAAGGAAAGCAAAGTGAAGAGTCACTTTGCTCAAACAATCAAGTGGAAAACCTCGAAGCCGAGCCGTAGTGTGGTGAGGGACTGGATGGATCCCCTTCAAGTTTTCATGTAATATTGTCGGGTTCAGGTTCAACTATTTTGGGAGAAATGATGCGAGACATTAACAGAACTAACGCTACATTATTTTACATTACACGTTCGTTGCTTTGTGCGGTGGCGATCGTAGAAAAAAAAAGTGCAAATACATAATATTGTATGTGATGGAATAAGGGGAGGAATTTGACAGGTTGTTCATTCTTTTGAGGTTTTTTGGCCATGCCTCCTGCCAATGGCTTAGCGGATTGTTTTTTTTAGTTTCGAAGTCGACACCGTGTCGTGTGAATGAACGGTTAGGAGACTTTTGGAATTCCGAATGATTCTGGCTTGGATCCTACATTAAACGAAACGTATAATTTAAAGCAAACCAGATGCGCAATTAAACACAACTAGCTATACAAATTTTTGCATAGATTATTTTGAAACCAATTTTAATTAATGAGCTTGGACGACAAATTTTATATTTATTAAAATTCATATAAACTTAATTTAAATGTAGCTCTAGCAGATCCAAAGGATTGGAGTATTGGGTAAACTTTAAGGACAACTAAATGACCTGTTCACATTTAGACAAGTTTGCCCAGGAAATTGTCATTTCTCAAACTGCAAGACACTAATTATATCCTCTCGATTTTTCTTTCTCCGTCGTATTTGTGTACCATGGGAAAACTAACTGTTCCCACCACCCCGCCGTCATCAAAGCTTGAGAAAACCTCTCAACATTCACATTCATTTGTCCACAAAGAAAAACAATAAAATGACACTTGAGATGACAAAAGGGTCATCGAAATTGAGAGTCTACAAATCCCACCTGGCTACGAAACGAAGCCAGGCGTGTTCTTTTTTTTACAATTTAGTTGATTTTGGTCGTATCTTTGTTCTTGGTCACTGTCATCCTATTTCCTAAAATTATTTTGAAAGAAAAACTTGTAAAAAATGCAACTCGTTAATTCCGTGTCGGTTTCCGTGGTCCAAACCAATAGGAAATGGGATGACGAATCCGAGGAACCCTCACCCCCGCCGCCAAGACTCGCATCTTTCTTTTCCATGGGCCAAGGTACGTCTACGGCTGGGAAATCCGAGGATGACTTTGTAGGAAATCAGGATTTGACGACGAAAATGAAGACACGGGCTCTATCCCCGTCAGCATCTTCGGATTTTTTTGTTGAGGGTGACGATCTCTTTTCAGCACTTCAAAAACCACTTTGGTTGGGTGCGGGGCTAGGTCTTATCCCAATTCGTGGGCTCATTGCTCCGCAAACCGGAACACAAAATTTTACGTACGTAAGACAATGCAAATTGATAATAAAAAAATTAATTGCAGCTGTGTTGCGGCTTGTGTTCATTTTTGTGGGCATTCTTTCTTTGAACTTGCCAGATGGTTTCACTGGAGAACGATTCTAGCAATTTTCATCATTTTTTTGATTGGATGCAACGTGTTTTTTATCGGAGGCGGATTTGTGGTTTTCATTACAAGCAAGGAACGCCAATCTGCAGGGTAAGATCACGATAGACCAATAATCTGGTGCTGATTGTGTATAAGTTGAAAATTTTAAAAAAATCTGAATCCGGCGTTCTGAGTATGTTTTTAGTATACGACGTAGTACAATACATGGTGGACCATTGACTTTCATTGTATTTTTCCAACTCAATTTAAAATTGCGAACCCCCAAAGTCACCTGATCGTTGTTTGTGTTTTAAAACTTAATTTAAATTTGGATTTTTTTTGTACTGTAACTGTCGTCGTGTCTCATAGGATTCCTTTCATTCAGGGAATTGGTACAAACCGGAAGTGGAGTTTGGTTCTACACTGCCGGATTGGCCGTTTACCTTTTCTTTTTGCTGAGGGCTAAGGAGTTGGTTGCGTATTTTTACACATGGCAAAGGATCTCCCAGCAAATCCACACCACCCTCGTCGGAGACGTGAGCATTAAACGGGACATCAACTTAATTGCTGGGATTATTTTGGGATCTTGTGCTGGGGAAAATATCATGTTTCATTTTTACCTCATGAAACCCAGTTTTAAGGAGCGCCTTGGTTCGGGTATGTATTTACGTGGGTCGAGCTGTTAATAATTATTGTTGTTCAGCTAGTTAATTATTGTTGTAGATTAGTATAACAATTCACTACTAACTAACATACATTAATATTATTAATATTTGCTGTTTGTTAGGAACATTGCCGATTTCGGAATTCCTTCTCGACTACTATGATTCCAATGGCTACATGTACACATTTTTTGAGTACAATCCATTCTTGGCCGTCTGCCTCTTCGTGACCAACAAATTGACGCTCTTCGCCTGGAATTTTTCAGATGTCATTCTGATGCTCTTGTCGCGTGCCATCCACGCCCGCTTTGAAAGTTTCAATCTGTATTTGGAGTCAAAAATGGT
The DNA here is from genome assembly GCA_036851895.1 of Orthonychiurus folsomi. Lineage (NCBI taxonomy): Eukaryota > Metazoa > Arthropoda > Collembola > Poduromorpha > Onychiuridae > Orthonychiurus > Orthonychiurus folsomi. The sequence goes on along the minus strand of JAAXYW010000834.1, from coordinate 9,989 downwards.
GCCGGATGGAAGTATCAAAATGATACAACGAGGTCAGGTCACCTTATAACAATCTCATGATTTATTTGCATTTACTTGACGTTGTCTGCTCCACCTATGACCTTGACATTTCAATCCTCCTCCTGACGCCGTATATCTATTGCCGTTACCCTATTTATAGAAACGGAAATTTTGAAGAGTATTTGCCTTAAATCCTTTGCTCTAATTGTATTGTAGGTTCTGTGTGTTGGAAAACAATTCGAGACAACTTTCTCCTCATTAACAAATTGCTTGAAGAGGCAAATAGGATATTTTCCCCTCTTGTCTGGCTGTCCTACACAACGGACATATTCTTTGTTTGTAATCAGGTCAAGTCTAGGTCAAAGCAGTAATTAGTATTTCATATTTAGAGTAATAGTAATCATAATTATCTCTGAATTTAGCTGTACATTCAACTTTCTTCAAGTAATCGGCAAGCCTCGCTTATGGACAACATTTACGTTATGTGGTCATTCTTTCATTTGCTGGCCCGGACACTGGCCGTTAATATGATGGCTGCCAAAATCAATGAAAATGCCCATCGCTTGTCCCACATCCTTCAGCATTGCTACCCAGATGAATATGATACGGATGTACGTACGGCTACGGCTTGTGTATAATTATTATAAAATATGTGCATACTTTTTCGGAAGTGTTGACTCAAAATATTACAAAACCATTTTTTTGTATCATAGGTTAAACGACTGGAACAGTATTTGGCGAGCCGCGTAATTGGGCTTTCAGGGAATGGCTGCTTTGTCATCACTCGATCCTTCATCCTAATGGTAAGCTACAAGGAGGATGAATGTCACAAAAAGTCATTAATAAATCGTTAGGAAGCCCAGCGGTAGTAGCAGTAGCAATTCCAGGTGTGTGTTAGTTACATTGCATTGCACGGCCGTTCCACTTGGGATGACACTTTGAGGAATGTAACTAGACCTGCTGAGATGATGACAAAGGAAATCAATGATTTGAATTACAATAATGATCCGTGGGACAGGATGCTTTTTAACACAGGACAACTTTGGATGTACAAACAAACTGAATTCAAGTTGATTTATTTTCAGATCATTAGTGCCATATTTACACTGGAGGTGGTCCTTCTTCAAAATTCACAATTGGTTGTTGCTTAAATGATGAGCAGACTCCCACATTATTACATGCATTTTGAAAGTAAAACAAACAAACGCTGGAATTCCGGAAAATGATGTCCAGTCAGTGAGTACCTTGTGCTTCACAGTAGTTATATGTACGGTATGTAATAATTATTATTGTCGTGTAACTTGTAATTCGCTTAATACAACACTAAAACATTTATGCACAAGAAAATAATAAATCTGTCAATTTTAATTGTGTGTTTGGACGTTTGTCATTCATTTGTCCAGAAAATTATAATAGCTAGGCGGCGAATTCACCACTCACTCGAGAATTCATCTGTTGGCCATTAAAACACCTTCGAATCAATTTAGACAGAAATGCAATAGTCAAAATTCGCAGAAAGAACATTTGGATGTCTTTTGTTGGTGTATGAATGACAGTGACAGTTTTAGCAGGCTGGAACTGCACAAGGGAACGTTATATCTTTCCTTGCATGAATAAACAAGGGCATCACGCCAGTTCACATTTAACTTGAACAGCACAACAAGTGATTGCATTTTTTAGGTTATAATACTTCAAAGTTAAACCATCTAGTTAATAGAAATAATGAAGTACAGGTCAAGCGTTGTCCTACTCCAAGGATCCATTGATCTATTCACATCCAGTCACGGTGAAATTGTATTAGAATCAAAATCCGAACTAGAAAATTGCGACGTGAGCCCTAGTAGTGATGAAAATCTTGGTCACCTCAATTCAACCCATTCTCAAATTTGGAAGATGCCTAGGACTGATCCCACTGTCTGGGATTTGGAGCAGAGATCTGAATTTAACCTTCAGGTTTCAATTAGAACAATGACAATTTGACTTGATTTGATTTATTTATAAAAGTGTTCAACAACCATCTGTAAAATGACCATGCACTATTAGCAATTTATTGTAACTTCTTAGATGGCGTAGTTCTGCAGTTATAACAAATATTGCTATAATCATTGGATTAGGCCTGAACGCAGTACTGGCATCCTGTGACCTGATCAAATCATACAACACGATAGGATTAGGCAAGGCGGACGTCAGCAATAATGGGAACATGAATGCATCTATTTTAGCTATGAAGGCTCAGGCACCAATTTTTTACTTGATCGGTTTTATGACGTAAGTAATTGGAAGAAAATTTTGGTATTTAAAAAAAAATGATAATCGAACTGCAGTATTTCGGCAAAACAGGTATTTACTCTTCCTCCTCCGATCAGAGCAACTTCTAAGCATATTTATGCACTGGGAAAATATTTCTCGAGAATTGGCTTTCACACAGATGGACAAAGAGCGTGAGAAATTCATAATGAAAACATCCATATACTTGTTGGTATCCTGTGCCATTCAAATGACACTACATGACTTGCCGATGTTTCCGATATTTCCACGAACAGAGGGTAAGACAAATTTTTAACTCGGTAAATTATTAATTTATTACTTCTTTCTGCCTGCCTGCTTTGTATTTCAGAACAAATCAAATCAGAGGCAAATCTCAACCCATTCCAAACATACTATGTCCGAAACCACGCGTTCCTTCCTTATAATTTTCCACTTTTTGTCATAATTTTCCTTTTCCACAAAATTACTTTCATAGCTTGGAATTATTTGGATTTGATTATCATCATTTTCTCCCGGGTATTATATTTTAAATTTAAAGCCTTGTATGACGTGACAACCCGAGCAGTGAAGGCTATTCACAAGACATCTACATCTGTTTCTGGCAAACTCAACTGTAAGATAATATTATTGTACTACGACATGACGTACGTACCCTGGAATTGACCTCTTGAATTAAATATTCAGGCCCAGCCGGTCCTTCATTTTGGACTGAAGTTCGGAAGGACCACTTGAATCTGTGTAAACTTGTAGACGTTTTCCAAGGCTTCTTATCCCCGATGATTTTTGCATCCTTCGCCATGAATATTTATAATATTTGCATGCAGGTAATTACGTTTATCAATAATTTGAAAATATCAGCTCTTTAATGTATTTGTACTACCACAGTTAAATGCGGGGCTCACGCCATCCACTGATGCCTCATTTTGTAAAACAATGCACTCAACTTGGTCACTATTTCATTTATTGTCTCGAATGTTCGCCGTCTCAGTGGCTGGGGCTCTGTGTGAATGAATTTGCACATAAAATCACCTTATGTGTTCAGGAGTGCTCATCGGAGGAGTACGAAGTGGAGGCAAGAAAATTGGAATAAAAATAACATGTTAAAAATGATTATTTATTATATTTGACTCATAAATTTAGTTGGAACGATTGGAGATGATGTTGGCTAGTGGACCAATAGCCCTCACGGGATTAGGGTGCTTCGTTCTTCGCCGTGAATTTCTTCTCGTCATAATTAGTGTTTGTTTCACATTTGAAATTGTTTTACTTCAAGCGGCGGGAGTATCAGTGTCAAATACAGGAAATTAATTTATTTTCACATGATTTTAGAACGCGCCTGGCCTGGTTCATTGCACACACAATTTCTATACCTAGTAAGATTCTAATTTGTAAGTAATAAGCGTTTGCTTAGCAGAATTGAAGTGGATGAGTAAAGAAAACCCTCGAAACTAAAGCTTCATATTTGCACATTGTTAACGTGCCGTATCGTCCGTTTAGCAATATCTAAAATATTGGGCACAAAAATAATTAAAAGTAAATCGAATTGAATTGACGCCGGCTATGCAATGATGCTTAATTTTGCACTAGAATAAAAGCTACCGTTTGTTTAAGAAATTTTGACATTCGTTTCTGAATGAAGGTACGGTTTTCCCAGCTATCATGGAAATGAAACATTCCAATTTCTTTTTCCTCAGTGAATTAGAGCCGTATTTTAAATCCAGATTTTGTTCAAGAGGATTACGTGGATCCTAATGGGGAAAGTAAACATGGAGAAGATTTGTACTGGAATTTGAGAAATGTGCTACGTTTGGGTAGGATGCTGGGACTTGTTCCGATTCAAAATATAGGAAATAAAAATGCTGATATTGTATTTGTAAGGTGAGCTTCTTAGGTTAAACCTATATCAGGTATTGAAACACCAAGGCTAATAAACTTAACTTGATATAAATAAAGGCGCAGTCCTCAATTCTTATTGGCTCTTATTGTCTGCATTGTTGTGGGCGGAAATGCAGCGTTGAGCGGAATTGAATTCTTCAATCTGTGCAATCAGCCAATAGAACATCAAACAAATATTGTGGAAATAATTCTTGCCTCCAGGCATCTTCTGTATGGAATTTTTGGATTTCTTATGTGAGTCTAGTGTCAATATAATAACTAACTGTCGACTGTACAGTACACAATTGCATTCTAGGTTTTTATACAACCTGGTCAAGACAAGAAAATTGGTTGCCTTATTTGATACATGGAGACGGATTACCGCGGGTTTGATTTTGAAATCAGAGGACGTCCACTTGATGAGATCCGTCAAAATCCTAACCGCCGTGATTTTATTATCCGCACTTTTTGGTGACGCCCTGCATGAGAGTGTCGTAATGTTTCAAATTTTTATCCGTAATCCTGGTGCGCTCAATACAAAATCTGATCCAAATTATAAAACACGTAATTTGTCGTATCTAAAACATTCACGGTTGTTTACTTACTATTTTCAGGTGAAGAGGATTTTACAATCTGGCAAGTGTTTTCTAAGCAGTCACAGAAAATCCAAACAAAATTATTCCTGAACACAACTATTGTAACAGTGGTCCATTTCTTGGGCAATAAGTTGATATTTTACGCGTGGAATTTTACGGATCTTTTTATTATTTTGGTCTGTCGAGCCCTTCATTACAAATTTAAGGGTCACTTCGACCAAACTGGAAAATCCCAAAGTTTCGGGAATTTTACGGTGTTTCGATCCAGCAGGCGCGTCTGTGATGGTAAGACCATGCATAATGTAGACGTGACATGTCAAAAATGTAACTTGTATTATTGTTGTGGCCACAGATTCCAGAGTTCAATGCAGACGGGATCACTTGTCACTTTGCAAATTAACGGATGAAATCGAATCCTATTTCTCACCTTTGATATTTATTTCCTTGGCTTTGAACACGTACAGCATTTGTCTGGATGTAAGTTTTAAAATTGTGCCACAATTACGGATAACCTATATTGGATATTTTTTTATAACCTTAATTATATTTTAAGATGCACGAGGCCTTGGTTCCTCCAAGGACCGGTAACACAATTGAAATGATATGTACGACTTGGTCATTTCTACATTTACTAATGCGAATGGGATTGATTACATTTTACGGAGCTAAAGTAAATGATGGGGCACATGGGGTAGTCACTCTTGCACAAGATTATCCATCAGAGGAGTACAGCACGGAGGTACAAATTTGTATCTATTTCTAAAAAAAATTGCATCTTTTTTATAAACAAATTTATAACTGTTCTTAATGAACAATGTCTATAGTTTTGTATTGATTATGACTAGATTGAAAGATTAGAACGATATTTACAAACCAGGATTGTGGGATTAACCGGACTCAATTGTTTTGTGCTGACAAGGGCCTTCGTCCTCGTCATTCTCAGCGTGTTATTTACACTGGAAATAGTTCTGATTCAGGCGACGGCCACTTTCCGTGCCACCGGAAGTACTTCCGCATATTTTGTAACAACTGCGCCCATTTCCACGCGACCTTAGAATTAAAATATTTGGGAAACCTTCAAAATAACGTGTGGGAGGTCTCACTTCTCCTTGGCTTGTAGAATTCCCTGCCACACACACACAAATAACTGCACGAAACATTCAAGCTTATTACTTATTTGATTTGTAATAAATTATGAAGAAACAAGATTTAAATCAGTAGAGAATTCATAAAATCTCATTATTACCATTTTTACTGGCTACACGGAAAGTGAAAGTTGAAACAATCAAAAGTTCAAATTACATTTGACATCTACCATTTACTTACTTCCCGCATTTGAATCTGACTTGTGCAAATGGTTTATTTTATTTTGCATGTTAGTTGAGATAATCACATCATGCCATCTACTGTACTGTAGTACATATGTTTGTCAACATGTTTTGAAGATCAAATTAGATAAAAATCCCCATTTTGTGTATTAAACAAGTATCTAATGCGTGTTTGCATTATGGTTTATCCTTATTAACCACCGATTCCACATTTGCATTGTGTTTTGTCTCACGTGGTCTCATTTATACAAAGCTTCCAAATGTAGAACAAGTCCAATTCGCATGAGGGACTTCCTTGTGGTAAAAAAAATGAGTTTACAAAATCAAACTAAACTCGGAAACGTCAGGCCGTACCGCCTTTATCCACACGCAAGATTTTGCCCAAGTTTTGCGATAATGTATGCAAGCGAGGATTTAAATGAATTGTAGGAATCAGCTAATGATGGTCATAGGGGAGTTGTAGGCCTTGCACTTGCCTTGCAGAAATTCCCATCAAAATGACATACGTACGTACCCTACCTGTGCAGATTTGCGTGTTTCGTAGAACAAGGAGGAGAGATTATCCATACATTTGCGAATTGTCCGTCTCCGCCGTCCGCTTCGCCATGTCCATGTGTTATGGCAAAATCCATGCAACGCAGTGTAAACAGGTACATCGCATGGAGATAAAAACAAAAGATTTGGAGCCTGGCTTGGCTACCTACGTACTACGTATATTTGAAATGGTGAAGACAAGGGTGATGAGATAACTCACTTTTTTTCCTCTTTAACAATTATCCATGCCGACTTGCCGACTGACCGACCTCCTCCAATTCCATTAAAGAGCTTACTAAAACCCCCACAAGTTTCATTTGACGAGTCAGTTGCACTGGAAGTGGACACAGGAAAGAAACTTAAAAATAATAATACTCAGAGCACAATACGTACGTTTGCAAAAACCCAACAATGAAGACGCAAATCGCTGTGATATTGTTCAGCACATTCCTTCAGGCGCTGGAAGCGGCGGCGGTGGCGGTGGCTGATCCATCTGCAATCGCGGATACCACATCCGCTGGGAAATCCGAAACGCGTAAGAAATTTTGCTCCTGAAAACACCTTCAAATCCTTCACCTATTTTTGACATAGTTCATGCATTTAAAATTGTCGTCAAAATTATTTAACAGGGGTTGTAAGGCAGTCCGGATCCAGCTCATCCGCGTCCGCGTCTTCCAGTTCAGGTAAAAGTGGTCTAAAGCGACATTATCGCATTTTTTGCAAGGAATTGCAATGTCAGTAAAAATACGTACGTTCGTACGTACATAAATGGTTTAGTGGAAATGGGAGGAATCTCTGTCCTTGGCTGGTTTTATGCTTTTGCGTAGGCAGTGCATTATTGCTTCCACGTAAAGATTCAGGTACAGAAACAATTATAATCTATGCTGTTTGCATCGCATTGCATTTGCAACTTCAAATCTTAATGCAGACTGGGATAATTTATTACCACGACCAGTTAGAATGGATAAAATTTCTCCAGAATCTCTGTACCCTGCAATTATTTTTTGCGTTTATTGAATGATTGTGTGGTAAATTACAAATCGGGATTACAATAAACCTCCCCCCAATTTGTATATTCATAATAATAAAATTATAAATTGAAAGTCGTGAAACTTACTTAAATCTCAATACGTGGATGATTGCCCATGCTAGGATTACATAGCTAAAACTCATTCAATTTATCAATGATTTTGAAAATACTCTTAATATGTGCATAGGTTTAAAAGTTCAAGCAAACGTTTGTCAGAGGGTGGCTTGATCGGGAGTCTGGAATTAACGTAGTGCTTGATTGATTGTGAGGTATGCTTGTTTTGAATGTAGGTCCAAGGGCCCAAGGTTCTGCTTCAGGTTTGAGTCGCGGTGCATCAAATGCAAGGAATACCCTGAATACCCAGTACAATGAAGGTATAATGCAGTTGCTTTTGAGCGTGTCCAGTTTACAATTTTAAACAAAGTCCTCGCTTGAAAATACCCAGTATGATTGGTGGCAAGCGTATAGGCTAGAACGTACTGCTGGCAGTGCGGTGCGGTGTGGTGGGAAATTAATTTCACACTTCTATTTTTATTATGAAAATTCACATGTATTTATTTACCAGGAGGTGGTGGTGGATACCCGACTGGCGGAGGTGGCGGCGGAGGAGGCTACGCACCTCAACCATCATACGGAGTCCCCGACGATACTAACTACGATTATGGTGATGAGCGGTAAGGATAATAATTACTGCAGTCATACACTATAAGATTTCTGAATTATATTAATAGTACCGTACAATGACTCATGCACCGATTTATTCAAATGCATCGGAGAATTAATCTTGCCGATTGCCAAGATTTAGCACACTCACTTGTCCATAACGGCACCCCACCGTAGTGAACAACTTGAAGAATGTTATAAAGACTGAATGATATTGGTCCTGAATTTAAACAATTGATATGCTATGCTTTGGCTTCTAATTAAAAGTTTCGCACTTTTCGCTTTGAATTAAAAGTTGTGCGCTTTTTGCTTTTAAATTGCAACAAAAACTCTTGCTTCAAATTTGGGAAGGTTTCCTGGTCCCACATGCATGCTTCTTAATATTTATCTCCCTCCCAGCACAACAGTGGTAAAGACTCCTCCCCAGCAGCATAATTTCCTCATCAAGAATTATAAAACGATTGGGAAAGGGTTCCTCGGGACAGACTACACATTGGTCAAAGATGCATTGGGAAATGAGTACGCCGTCGCTGACAAGCAATTATTTGGCCATGGACATGCACAGGACTTTGTTATTGTCAAAGATGCCAATGACTACACTCATACGACCCATACACTTGTCACTAAAGAAAGCCTTCCAGTTATCCAGAAGGAAGTCCATGTCCAGGACTACGCCGTCATTCCTGAAACTCAACAAGAGTACGTCGTCGTCAATCAAGCCGTTCCAAAATCCATAGCTGTAACCAGCACCAGTACGAATTCTGGGAATGGAAGAAAATCCTCTGCTGTGATTGGATTGCGAGCATCCACCATTACTAGACCTACTAATTCCAATGGTCGTAATGCTGGAGTGTCTGGATTTGTTCGAAATTTATTTGGTGGATACCGGGATTTTAGGGACACTTTGTCGGGGCTTTTTATTCCGTCGACAGCCAAGACTCCCGTGAATTTGCTCAAGATTGCAGTGGAGCCCGTCGTCCTCTCTCATCAACCGATTTACGTTTCCAACGGCCCAAAATATGTGAAGGCAATATAATGGATGGCCTCAGTTTAGAGGATATTTTGAAGCTTACGTATTCCTTTTAATGTATGTAGCTTTTGGTAAATAGTATTTTATCCAGTTAATATTACTGAATGTGCTTGCTTGCAACAATATTTGCAAATGTAATCGGTACGTACGGAGTGTGGTTATGGGAAATTAGTTTTCTGTGAATGTGAATCGCTTGCTGGGATTTACATAAGTTGGCATTTGCATGGCATTGGCATGTGGGCGTGAATTTTAATAAACTAAATTATGATTATGTCCCCGAATGAATGATTTCAACTTGGCCTCTTACCCCAACGAGCACCATCACCAAACTAAAATTAATTAAAAAAATGATTGCTTTTATTCAAAAAAACTAATTGACGGACATCCCGGTTGAGTTTAATGAATTTTAGTAGATATTTTCACTACACTAGAAAGCAAATAGAAACTGCTGCCAATTTCCTTTAAATTTGAGACGCTTACGGATTATAACATAAAATTAATGTTAAAACCGGCACAATTACTGGCAAGCACCAATGCTCAACTCGTAGTCATCTGAGGAGTCTAGTCCCCGCCAATTTTAACAATTGCATTTTTTTTCACAAGATACAACTACAACGACGGAGGATACTATCGAAACAATTTCCCTCAACAACCATTTCAATTCC
>JAAXYW010000833.1:0-28764 GCA_036851895.1 Orthonychiurus folsomi | reverse complement strand
GCGCTTCCAAACAAAAATAAATATCATAATAGGATATGTAAAAATAAATTAAGTTTGTGTTCAGTCTTCCAAACATTTGTAATGGCATTCGTTGCTGTGAACGGCGGAGTCCTTCACTACTCTGTAGGTTTCTTGCCACTTGGACGGTGTCACTTTCTCCATGATCCTGAAATATAAACTATTCATTAAATACTTCAAGCTAATACACACACAAAAAAGGAAAAACGAGATACTTACACAAGGATGATCTCCTTTCCTTTGATTTCCCGAAGATATTTCCCTGCCCTGCAAGCTGCTCTCTTGATACAATCTGGTCTTCCAAGGACTGCTCCAACCGTGGTTCGAACTTGTTCATGGTAGAAATCCGTGGGATCAATCACATTTTCAGTTTCGTTCAAGAAATTCATATTTCTGTGCTTCCGCTTGTTGGAGGTTGGGACAAAACCGAAGAGGCGGACGAAGTTCAGAAGTAAATCCTTGACTTGGCCTGCAAATAGAGATTTTTTTGCAAGAATCCATTGGAAAAAATTGAATTTTGTTCAACCACTTACCAATGAAAGCAGGTCTTGGCTTCGAGACAGCAGATGTACTCTTGTGACCTTCGTCCTTTTCCAGAGTATCCAAAAGCTCAAATGTATCTTCAATAGTGTCGTTAATATTTCCAGTGGCATTCTTTGCTTGCTTTTCAACTACTTCATTGTTTTCATCCTCAGATTTTTCCAGGACAACTTTAATACTATTTTCCTCATCTTGAGCTTTCTCATCCAAGTTGAGGGCTAGTGGCTTGGGTCGTGTTTGATCTTTTTTTGCGGCAGCCGTCAATCCACAGAAAAGAACGACGATGGTCAGAAGGAGCCAAATTCCTATTCTTGAATACATTATCACAACCAAATATACTCACACTGGATGTGCCTGGGATCGGGTAATTTGGCAGTTGGCAAATGGTAAGACTTGGGCTGTTTGTGTTGCGACTTGGTTGGATTGTCGGAATAGAATGACTGGTTTTCTATTGAATGTGCTCTGCTTTTATAATTATTGCTGGACCGTATTGTCTGTATTTGAGGTAGAGATTTCTGCAAACCGGAAAAGGGTTGAGAAGGAGAGTAGGACACCGGTTCCTTCCTTATAAAAATAACTTATCCCACTGAACACATTCTCAAATTCAATTAAGGTGCTGTTCAGGAACGTTACCTGCTAACAAGAATAACGGGAAGCGGAAGGATGGACGGACGCGGGTGGTGGACACAACGATGAACACCTAAATTTAACTTTCTTCTTCATTCCTCCTTCTCGTGCCCCACTTCACATTCCTCTCCTTCAGGCTAAAAGGGCAAATGGAAATTATTTGTTAAGTTGCATATTGCACTAATTCGCTCACGCGCCATGCACCAAATTTTTGTTTCCGATTTGGGGCAATTCAAGTCCTTTTAATTTTTTTTAATAACATGTTTGTTTAGCTTGTTAGCAATCATCATAACACATACACATACTAAACTGGAATGTCTGTCTGTGTGTCTTCTATCTTGCTCCGAGACCACTGAACCGATTTTGAAGGTTGATAGCTTAAAATTTTCAAGAGGTCAATGAGCATTCCGTGGGCGGGATCACAAGTTGATCTGCCATTTGACCTCTGAGTTAGGGCATTAATCTTAACTAAAATGGAAGAGAAACATGCCATGTGACATGTCACCGTTCTCAGGAGGTTGCATTGGGAAGTTTTCTTCAGGCCATAAGTTGACCTGACCTTTGGCCCCTGAGTTATGGTATTGGCCTTAGTTGAAATGGACAGAGTGAGACATGTCATTGTTCTCAAGAGGTGTATTGAGTAATGGGAACTTCTTTTCAGGTCACAAGTTAATCTCACATTTGACCTCTGAGCTAGGGCATTGACCTTAGTCAAAATTGAAGAGAACATGGCATGTGACTTGTCATTTTTCTCAGGGCAATGATTGACCATAGCAATATTGAACGCGATGGAGAGATAACGAGTCGTCGCGCTGAAGCGCGACGCGAGTTATCTCATTTACGCGAAGAAGTTCTATTGGGTGTCGATTTTAAAGGTCAGTAATGCAAGAATTGTAACCATGATAGGCCTATATAACTGAATCTTAACAACCCAAAGTCTTAGGTCGCCAGTTTTAATTTTCAACTTGGTCAATCTTTTAATTGTTACATTCTTACCTCTTCTGATCCAAAACACGTATTAAAAAAGTATAGACTAGGACGAGTGCGGGGCTGAAGACCCCGCCGAGTGCTAGTTACCATTTCAAAGTCACATAATTCAGGTATACGCAAAAAATTTAAATAAGCCAGGGCTATCAAAAGTAATTCAGCGTCTATTGTGGTGAATAAGTGTAGTCGTATCGCGGGCACTAATCATAATATGCAAACACCCACTTAAATTATTCTAAAATGTGAATGGCTGATTTAAGTTCTCTGGAAAATACGCAGGATTTACAATGAGGGAATTGCAAGTGAGCATTTTTATTTTAAATAGCGTCACAAACTGGAATCAGTGATTTCACCAAATTTTTAACCGCGTAATAAAGAACAATGAATACCTTGCAAAATGATGATAATGAGGACGTAGAAAATTGCGAAAATGGCAAACATTGCAAAGTCCCTCATTTTACTAGTTGTGTATCTTAGTTTACTAAAACTTCTACAACTCTACTCACTAAAGAATACAAAAAATCGTTTGAACTGTTTCGTGAAAGATGTCAAAGTGGAATGGAATGGATGATGTGGATCAGTAAGGAACTGTTGTGCGTAGGGCAAGAGCAAAGAATCCAAACCGTAAAACTCAAGGTTGGCTCACCGACAGAAAAATCAAGACCTTTTTACAGGTTGAGGGAACGTGAGTTCAAAGCACTGATGGAATAAGAAACATTTCTTTAACCATTGCATTGTATTACGTACGTCTAGGTCTTGGCCTACATCCACATATGCATATACTTGCTTTCCTCTTCCTTAGAAGGATCCGGCTTAACAACTTTTTTTCTCTCATAGTACTTTGCCTTGTTTTCCATCCCTTATGAGCAGTGGCTTAAATATCCACGTGTGCATGCTGTGCTAGGCCCAAGCCCTGACTGACAATAATTGTAGAATACAAATAATACATACGAACGGATCCACTCTCATTTCCAATTTGAATACCATTGACTTTTATTTACAACACAATAGCAAATGTAATATTTGTACACGCTTAATACAATTTCATTTAATAAACACCAGGTTCAGTCCATATAGCGGCGATTACTGCCTCTACAAATTCTAGCACATCTTCTAATTTCTCTATATCAATTTCCCAGGACGACCAACCCAAGGATCTGGTTCCGGGAAGAAATGCAATCCCAAATACCCACATGGCATAACCATGAACCACAACCATAAATAACATGAGGATGAGTCCAAAAAATATATTGACGAGGCGTCCGGGCTGGAAATCCGTTCCGAGTAAATTGAGGAAATTGAGCGGGTTATTTCCGCTCTCAAATGCCGTTTTCTTCGGAGCCACCGTCGTTGCCTCGTCGTCTCTTTTTTGGGCATCAAGACCAGACAATTCTGGAAATTCCTCGTCGTCCTCGTAGTATTCGTATTCCTCGTACTGAGCATCTGCACCAGTTTCTCCTATTAAATTCTTGTCGCCGTAGTCCAATCCATATGGAAATGCGGATGGGGATGACCTTGGGAATTCGAATGCATAAGGGTCAGGTACGACAGGCCAATAAGGATACGGTGTGGTGGTGACTGACTGGCCGTAAGTTCTTGTCCTTGTCTCCCAAGAATCAATAATTACTGCAAATGTCAAGGGAAGGAGAAGGACCAAGTGTCGACTGCTCTGACCTCCCATTCTTGTCTATGAAATAATGACGTTTGTTCCATTCCTTTATACGCCAGAAAGGTGGGTAGAGGTACTTTATTTTAAAATTTGTTCAAATCCAGGGGCAATGACCGGCGGAATGAATGAACGGTTAACTATCCTAATCAATGCGATCAGTTCTGCGAAGGAGAAATTCCGATTTTTAAGGATTGGGGTTTACATACAGTCTAATCGGTTTGATTTCTTTGAGCTTTCGTAATTTTATAATTTTTATTTTGGTACTTGTTAAAAACAAAACTGTTTTACAATTTTGTTTTCTGTGGAGTTTTACCATTTCAAATTACACGCTCTTTTTTATAAATTCAAGCAGATAAATTTGCAATACTGTGCAATATTGGGGAAATATATTCAACAGAAAGGAAGACAAGCAAAGTAGGTCAGCCTAATATGAAATAGATTTGTGCATTGGAATTTTTATTTTGGTCCTGTTTGACTTTGAAGTAAGGGGTAGTGGAACACGATTAACATTGTGGAGTTGACAGGAGGGATGATGACTTGAACATGCAAATGCAAGAAGGGATGAGCCCTTAAATGACTCCCAATACTTACACACCGTCGTATCCCTTGACTAATACATTCAACGGGAAATCGGTGAACGAATGAATAAGAAACCACAGGAAGGGCCCACAACACTTGAAGATGACCGTTAGCACATGGAAATATTGGCCTGGCCAAGCCCGTACTACGATTCGGCATGAGAATAATTAAAGGGGATATTGGAAACGGGATGTTTAGGATATTTTCACCTGTGTTCAACGGCACGGCGCCCCAGTTAGCGGGATTTTCCATGGTTCCGTCCGACATTAAAATAAATTGTAGAGGGATGGTCACCCAAGGATTAGTTAAATCCTTTGAGATGGGGAAGGAAACAAATTTAAATATTTATTTGACGTACGGATAAGGGGGGCAACTCATATAAAGGAGTGGCCATTTCCTTGGAAGCTATTCAATACTAATTGTTGTTGGAAATGCGGCCATATACCCTCCTCCTCCGCCCTACTTTCAATATTTATCCTAATTTACGGATAATGGCTTTGTTACTACAAATTATCCATGGCCTCAGAATCTCCCCAGTCACTATCCTCCTTGCTAACATCCCATTCTCGGCTCCATCCGATGACTACGAGAGTAGTCCACTTTATTACAATGACTATGACATGGAGCCTGATTCCGAGGAGGATCCTTCACCTCGGGACTTGTACTATCATCCGGGTAACTCGAAGTACTACACTGAGGATTACGGAGAAGATGAGGAGGATTTGGAGGAAGCAGATTCCAATAATAGGGAGGAAAGGACACAATATGAGTATGGATTCGGAGGTCACCCTTACGGAGGTCATGCGGATTATGGAGGGGGCTATGGATCATACAGCGATTATGGACATGGGCCAGGGCCCGGACCAGGATTCCGTCCTCCTCCGATTTTAGGTCCCGGTGGACCGCCACCCCCGTTTGGGTTCCCGGATCCAGGCTTTAAGACTCAAGTCGGTTTTGAAGGATTACTGGTGAGCTGATGGATAATTCAAATTAAGAAAGCGGGATTTATGAATTAAATTTGATGCAATTCCAGGTCCCCAACAGTTGGTATGGGCTCCTACCTTGGGGAATCGAAGGGGTCGTCATTGTCATTGCTGGGATAATTGTTTTTGTCATAATTGTCGTCGCCATTTTGGGACTTCTTGCCTGGCTGTGTGGGATCAAGAAAACAGTTCCATTTTTTGTGAAGAAGGATGAACTAATCACTCAACGCTGGAAGGATGACAGGAGTAGTAATTTAGCGAACATTTCAGCCAGTGTCTTCAGCGCGTTTGACAAATTTGGTGGTGGAGATGAGGATGAAGATATGGAGGATGAGGACTCAGATTAGATTCCTTGCCATTTGCGATACTGTGATATTTTTAAGCAGAGATATTAAATAATTTTAATTAATTAATTAATTACTTGTACTCCGTGGTACTGTGAGTACTGTGATAGGTATTCCATTTGTGAACACAAGCAATTTTGTAACATAAGCAATGAAATCTAAGGCTGAATGAAATAAAATATGAAGAATTGATGACTTATTCTACCTTTGTTTTATACATTTCTAACTTCAAAGAGAAGTAAATTTGTTATTCTCTGCAGGCGACTTAGGTGTCAACTTATAAAATCTTCACATTTACTTAAGTCACATTTAGACTCTATGCTGAAATTTAGTTACTATAATTTAACTGCAAACCAACTTTTAATTTCGTCATATTCTTATATGCAACTTATTGCAGAAGTGTTATGTTGACCAACAAAGGCGCATTGCCAACCTTCAATGTTTAACTATTCTGATTGTAGTCGCAATTTCTCACAAAAATGTGCAAATATTTCTACGAAATACAACCAAGACATTTCCTTGACAAGAAAATGCACATATATGTCGTAATTAATTCCACTATTATTCTAATGCATCCCAGCTCTGTACATGTTAACCAAAGAAAACTTTGGCCGTTACTACTTTCACCTTTCACGATGAAGTCGGGGCTCATAATTAAACATTTGATTTACAGCCTTTACAACCCATTCCTTGGAAACCACTTCCGGGACCATCTTGAGGACTTTTGTGTTCGGAATCTTTGAAGAAACCATTGAAACGGCCTAATTTGACTGGCTATCTCATCCAAAAATCTCCGCTTACTTCGGGAATCCCAGCAAAATTAAACGGTGAATTCGAAGGAGGAGGTGGAAAGGATGTGTTTCATATTCACAATGGATTGGAACGGGACTTTCGCTGTCATCGATACTTTAGACTTCCACCAACCGCCAGCCGCCAAGGCATACACACATTGACCACTTAGCCCAAGTAAACCAATTCCAAAAATTTCTCCACCTTAGTTAACATGGATGAGGGAAAGTAGCGGGACTTTTGTGAGGAGCCGATTGGGGTTAGGGAGTTTTCAAAGGGACTCCCCCTTTGATTTGTTGCACCTGGAGAAGGGGAGGCCTCGGAGACGTAGTTGAAACTAATTTTAGCATCTAACCCGGATTGTAAACTTAAATAGGAAATAGCTATATAAGACAAGGTAAAGGGACGAGCGGTCTTCATTCCAGGGATCCTTGTCAACTGTGCTCGGTCAGGGACGTGTTTTTGTAGTCAAGTAGTCCGGGAAAATGAATTCATATTTATTTTTATTGGTGGAGTGTTTGGGGCTCGCATCCGCGGCTCTATTGAATCAACGTGACCTCCCAACACCACAACAAAGTCACACGGGGTCATACACAACGGTGTACAGTAGTTATTCGGATCCGAATGCTTTGGCTCCTGTTGAGAGGCAAGGTGGACCTGGAGGAACGTATTCCTACACATCATATCCTCCACCGTCACAATCACAATATGGACAACAACAGAGCTATCCTCCAATCCAGCAGCAGTATGGATTCAAGGACCCGGGGTTTAGTATGCAAACTGGATTTGAAGGATTTCTGGTAATTTTTAAAATAAATTAAAATTAAAATAATTTAATTTAAAGGAATTTTGTGGAGGTGAATTTTCAAGAATGAGTTTAATGGTAAAACGGGACACAATAATTAAGTCTACATGTTTTTTTTTAATTCCCAGGTCCCAAATCCATTGTACAGTGTTTTGCCATGGGGAGCAGAAACGGTCCTCATCGTAATTGTGGGGATCGTCATCTTCGTCGCCGTCAAAATAGGAATTATTTTCTTCCTAATGAAGATGTTGAAAATTGGAAAACTTTTCAAAACTGATGAGGAAGACGTTCGTGCCTACATACCATCCTTCTTCAATAAAAGTAATCTGGCAGATCTAGCATCCACGGTATTTGATGCAATTGATCGATACAATGAAGTGTCGCTCAGTGATGCGAAACAAGAGTGAATTTGATATAAATTTGTTACTCCTTTAACTTATTAACTTGGTTATCAGTCTGTGAATGATTGTTGATGAATTGTTTATTTATATTTTTACTTCCATGTGCATTTCATGTACCTTTCCCACGACGTAATGCATTTGTTATATTGAGTTTATTTATTATTGCTTGTTGGATCGAATTGCTGCTCAAATGAACGAAATACAAGAAAAAAAGCTAAATAACCAATTTGTGTATGTTTGCTTGAAATTATTTTGATTTACTTGCACGTCTTCGACTGCCTCTGTACGGTAAATATATGAAGTGGAAATTCCCCCACTCAAAAAAAACAGTTTTCACTCATAAATGCTTTCTATTTATAATTTGAAAGCACTCAAGCACAGAGCCGAACTTTTGTGGCGCATTCACTTTCCATTGCACTTTTGGTGTTCACTTTTCCCTGGACCTTTCAAGTTCATGGATCGCTACGATGTCAGTGATCAGCATCTGGTTTTTGAAGGAATCAGGTTAGATTAGCATAATTCAATTAAGTCAAACCTACACTTAATTACCATTTTTTTAAAGTAACATTGAAAACCGTATTTAATTAGTGATGGGATTGACAATAAGTTTGGACTGGAGGCCATATTTTACGCCATGGGTTATTTGGCATTCATCATAACGGTTACACTTTTCATCAATCTATTTTTGACCTCCATCACTTCCCCAATTCTCTACAACACGTTCGCACCCGTTCGGAGAAGGAGGCGGAGTTTGAATTACACAAATTCTTTGGATTTTCTCGCCGTTTTGCAGATGATTGAAGGTAATTTCTGATTAATAGTAGTTAACAAATATACAAAGTTAGGCTGCTTTGGACAAGATGTATTTTTTTACAGTTGGAAGCGTAAAAATCTTAGTAAGTTATGTAAATAGAAAACAAGGGCTAGTGACAACTATAAGCGAGTTTAACACACGAACAAATGCTTTTTAATTGGTGTTTTCATCCCATTGAATAAAGTTATTTTGCATTTTAAATGTTTTAATTTATCAAAAAAGCAAAGCTTTTTATACCCCCTGAGCTGATTTCTGCCCTAGTCTGTTAAGCCAGTAGTGCAATATATTATCACGGACCGCATGGTTCGGTGGGATGTAGCTACACAAAATCTTACAGCATAACAGCTTAAAAATTCTACGTTTTTAACAGTAGTCAGTTTAAAGAAAATGCCGACTTACCTATAAATGCCAATTTATTCGAAAAACTAATCAAGGTCTCCCTTGTTAGCTCGCAAGGCGTTCTAAACAGAAATTCACCCGTCCTCGTGCATAGCATAACATGTCCCTCAATTAAAATACGAGCACTTATGTGCTTATCTATAAAATATACAGGAATGAATTCAAATCAAGTTGCCATGCACAGAACTTTCATTTAGCTTGACTACCCGCCAAGAATTTTGTGGTTCCTGGCGTAATGCAATACATAAATGCGACAAACTGTTTTGATTGAATTTATTCATTCGGGTACTCCCTTGAAAGAAGAAGTTCTGCGCTACTAGGAGAGTAATGTCTCAAATTATTATGTACAATGCACTGGGTTCGTGTATTTTCCCGTGTACGGTACCGGATAGGAAGAAGAGTAGATAATTTTACTAGGCAAATAGTCAGTCACCTTAACCATTTTAATTGCGACCACACCATGATTGCATACATCAACTCCGTTTCATATTTGGTCATAAATTATGAGAATTCTGCTAAAATTAGCATGGATATATCAACATTTTTGTTCTCAGGGAAGATAAGGGCCAATCCAATCAAAGAAAATAAGGAAGAGCTGAATACTACGCTATGCTTAGGAACTATGCTCTTAATGCTTATACAGTTCCGGTCATGTCCACTTCCGTGTGTAGTAAACTGGTCAGAACCGGCTCAAAGCGGACAATTTAGATTTACAATGCAAATGATCCCGTTTGAGAGCACATTGGTTGTTAATTTTGACATTTTCTAGATGGAATAGTGGCCCAAGGATCATCATAATGTCATCGCACTGTACTTCAACCGCCAAGTTTGTGACCAGAAAGACGTGGATTTTGTTTCTCTTCCAATCATTTCTCCTTGTCAATGCCCAAGTGCCAGAAATCCATCAAGCAGCCCTCGTCTCCGGTTTAACTGGGCATTAGTAAGGATTCGTAGAGAAATCCATTCATTCATCTAAGTGTGAAATTGTAATATTGTTTTGGTTTCTCCAGTCATTTTCTTGGGAGTTGGATAGCCATACGTGAGATTTACTTTTTGGCATCCCTCGTCATTGTTCTATTGGCTGGATCCGTTCTCCTCAATTTCCTTCAATTCCCAAATCTGTTCCTTCCGGTTCATCACATTCAAAAGAGAAGCTCTACTCCACAACACGAGGACATTATTCAACTCCTTCACAGTTTTAAAGGTAGATTGTAATAATAAACCAAACAGGAATTAAAATGTAACTCAAATTAACATGTGTGTGCTTTGGTAGTACGCAAACATCGGTAATTTCGACAGTAACAGAGCAACAGTTCATTATTATTGTAGCTTGCTTACTCTATAATAGCTATATGCCAAATCGATGCTATTGCTGCTCTTCGCTACAAGTCGAAATTTCCACGCAACATTTTTACATCTGCTTTCATTGTACTCCAGACGGATGTGCCATGTGCTTCAAATTTTAAAATGCATTATTTTCAAGGGCGTTACGTTACCCAAACGTGTTCATTTTGTTTGTAAAAATGTTTTAATTCGCAAAATCCTATGAATGACAAGATTTTGCTGAAACCGCAATAACATTTTTCAGACAAGTTATACAAATATTTGCAAACAGAGTCCAGATTTACATAAATGATGATGAATGTAATTTTGCTACCCTCCGTCACCGTCAGCCGTCCGCATTCCCTCCAATGTTTACATTAACTGAGACAGGAGAATTGATAAGAAAGTTAAGAAAATTAAGGGTAAGCATAAAGTTTGGAGGAACGAAGGACTCGGAAGGCTTTTGTGCCTCGCAAAAGCAAAATACAAAACCTTGACGCAGGCAAGGGTTGAATCTTTTGTCGTAGCACTGCACTGGAGTCAGTCAATTTCTATCTGGACGTATGCATTTGTGGGTAGATTATAATCTCTGCGCAATTAGTTGTGTTAAATCACATCTCGAAGCATATTTTTACGACCCACGGAAAGTCGCCATTTGATCTGGTAGACAGAAATCCATGTGAAGTCATAGTCATGAGTCATGCCCACATCCTAGAAATAAGTCTCAATTTAATTCCATTGGAAATATATAAAGTGCAGGCATTCATTTTTGTACTTGGATTTGCAATCGACAGCGACTCCCGAACACGATAAATCCGTATATTAGCGTGTCCGTGTCCTGGCCTGTTCCATTCAAATCATTCCATCCTCCACGCCACGGTTTGTCACATTAAGTCCGCAGATCCCTTCAAAAAAATTTTAGTCCAAGTTTAAACTTTGAACTTGGTTTTCTCTCGTCGTCCAATCAATTTCCCAGGCCCTCTGTCTCAGATTTCTCATTCGAACGTGCCTGCTAACAGTTTTGTTCGTTAAAAATCTGCCCATCCAAATAATTCCATCACATTCGCCTCCAAGACGAGTTATCGATCAGTCGCTTTTGCAATTTTCCTCACATTCCATTTTCATAGATCAAAAAAATTAAAAAGATTAGTTAAAGAATACTTTAACTACAAAACCACTCATCCCGTAAAAGTAAGCCAAAGTTTCTAAACAAGAGCAAAGAATTCCCATTGTTTGGAACTGCTTCCACCCGGTTTTGTCACAATACGGGAATTTTGCCAAAATGACGTGGTCCGGTCACGCCGTACCAGTCTGAATCCCTCCGTCGGATCGGGGATATCTTACGTGGCCCAAGCAAGAGTTTCATCATTGATTCTCCGGTGTACGGAATAGAAAGTGTGGTGCTTCCTCCAATTCAAACCCCGTGATTTCCGCCAAACTCTCAATTCGCCCCAACATCCGTTGATTCGTTTAAAAATGAGTGATTATTCCCCCAAAGGCTGCCCTGACATATCTTCCGAGGGTCAACCCTCCAACGCTGCTGACCAGGTACCATCAAATTTGAAAAACATTGAAAAAAATGCCATCGTATCTCCAGGCTCTGTGTCCTCCACGCCTTATGTTAATCCTGGTCCAAGGGCCGAATTCCATGGCACCGGACACCCTCTTAGTACTGCGATGTCCTCAAGGAATTTCTATGGATCCCAACGTTACGGATGTCTCTGGATTCGTCGTAGCGCGAATCTCCCTAAATTTCTTGGATCATTTACGGATCCTGGATCTTCCGACACTACTCCTCCGACACCGCCTCCTTCTGAGCCTCGCAGCAATGGATCTGGCCATTGCCCTGTTGACCATGACAATTCACCTGGTCAACTTGGGTTGTATTGTAACATGTTTCATCCAGAGACGCCGTCAACTTCTTCGAATTCACCATCAACTTCAGTCACGCCGCCGAGCGGATCCCCGCCATCGCCGTCAAATCCCTATTTCCGTCGCGGCGGAAACAAATTTGACTCCAAATTCAATGAGAAATTCTCAACTTCAGAATATCCACCAGACTCCCCGTACAGCCCAAGCGGTCCCCACCTTTATTTCAATTCCGCACAATTCTGCAGGAAATCTGAACTTCAAAACCCGTGGAATGAGATGCCAAGGGATGAGATCCCACCCCCACGCCCCCGTACCCCAGACTGGTATCCACCCCCCGAAACCAACGAACAAGTTTCCTTCGAGAAAGAAATTAACTCACCTGTGGGTGAGTTTGGTCCTGTTAAAAATATTCCGAGTCCGTCTACGTCTGATACGAGCTCTGATTCCGACGAATTCGAAGATTCTCCGGCAGCGGCAACCAATTCTAAAAGAAAAATTCTACCAAGCCCACATGGATCATGTGGTGAATGTCCACTTAGGCCAAAGATTCCAAAAATCAACGATGAAAAATCAAATCCTTCAAATTCTCCCAACAATTCCATTGAATCCCAGAGCCCGCCGTCTCCTTCAAGCCAATGGTGGCCGAATGACATTGAAAGTTCTGCGGGATTTTCAAATGAATCCAATTACTGGAAATTCAAATTCAGAATTTTCTTCAAATTCATCGTCATCGCCTGGATTTTTGGAACAATCCACGACCTCGCCACAAATTCCATCACCGCTGCACAACTCCCCAGTTTCGTCAGAGTTTTGTTTGGAGGATTTTGAACCCCCGTCTCCAGGAAATTATTCAAACCTTTCATGGAAATGATGAGACGACGCTGGGAAACCTGGCAACATTTGACGCACAGATTGAGAAGATTTTTGCGTCTGTTTTAGATCCACCACCTCTGATGATTTCTCCGATCCATTCATTGCCGGGATCACCGGAACCGGTGCCTGAGGTTAGTCAATCCCCGAATCATTCACAGCCAGCTCATTACGAATACATAAATTGGGAGGGCTTCCAGACTGAGGTTAGATACGAAGATATTTGCTGGTGGGTATCTGAGGATTCGCCACAGGAAAGCTTGCAGGATTCGAGCCTTCCTGAATCCGAGAATTATGAAAATTATGATTTGCGTATGAATGACAATATTTTTGAATGGGAGTCTCCTCCAGTGGAGGATGAGCGGGAGGATTGTGACAATTGGAGAGAATCTTAATTGTTTGAATGCAACCTAACCTGTTTGATTTTACTCCTACACCTACTATTTATTTTAATTAGTTAACTCGATTTAACTTTTCATCTTTTCTGATTGGATTCGAGTTCATCATGGAGAGGGAGAGGTCAGGATTATTTGTTCAGGTGGGTTGTGAATTTGACCTGGACTGAAGCATTTTTGTGAAGTGGCTTTTTAAGTGCGTTTGAAATTAATTGGATTGGGGATGAATTTGTTGTAATATGATTTGAGCGCCTGGTTGCATTGCGTTTGAAGTGAGAGATTGTTTGTTTGCATTATATTCATACTCTGGAGCATAATTAATCGCTGTCGCCTGTCGCGAGTAATTAAATCGGGTTTAAAATTAGAGGTCGGGTTATTATATGATAATTGGGACTGGGTTTTGAGTTTGAGTATACACATAATGTTTTTAATTATGAAATGCTAATCTAATGATTTTGATTTGTTTTAGGAAACCGGTGAATATGGTGAGAGTGATTCACGGTCACCCCGTCCTCTCAGTCCCCGTCCCGCATGAAGCTGAGCATCCCGGCCTCGCACAATTCACATCAAATTCCATCGTCCCCTGCCTTCGATTTTACTCCTTTGTGTTTCGAGTGTTGATTTTCTTGGGTTGGGCCCTCCTCGTCATTTCTGCTCCACTCTTCAGATTAATTTACAAGTACGGTTGGGGTGCACCGGATGTTTTTAGAAATCAAACTGGTTTGATCGGCTGGTATCCAAAATATCGTTTCGATGTCGAGAAAGAACAAGAGGACTTCCTTCGTTTGTTGATGGAATCCGTCCAGCAAATCATTTAAAACAAGCATTGTTTGTTAAGGAATTTACTCTGTTGTTTGAGTCGAGAGTTTTTGTATGGGTACTTGTGGAATGTTAGGGGTAGTTAATGCAGGATTTTGAATGGGAAGGAACTGGAATTTAAATGTTAAGTTATTGGGGTGACTTGATTTGTATGACTCGTCTGTTTCAATTTTAAAGTTTTAATGTTTGACTTTGGGTAGAATAAGTAAAGGTAATAGAAATATGGACGGTTAAGGGCTGAGGGCTGAGGGTAGGGAAATATTATGAGTGTTAATGTTGTTGATACTTTAATGGAATAGCCGTTTTATTTGGTAGATGATAAATATTACTGGTAATAATTAACACTGTTCCACTCAAGCTTTAGAAAATACCACAAATGGTAACCAATTTAATATTTTTAAAGTTGATACGACCACTTGTAATTCTATGTTTCCAGGCAGAGGGAATACTTTGATTTTATTAATCTTTACCTCGCAGGGAAATAATTATTAATAATTTAGCTTTATCATAATAGATTGTTGTTATGTTACATGGTGGTTTGAATATGGGGATTGTAGAATATTATTATGGCATAAGGACAATGTAGTATGTTAATATGAATTATGGTTATTGACTTTTTTGCTGAAATTGTCAACCATTACCATCTAATACGTGTTGCTGGTTTGCTGAATAATTTCAAATTTTAACGTCTTCAACTTTACTGTTAAATCTGTATCTCCTTGTGTTATTTTGCTGTAAGTGTGTTTATCGAAGAAGTCAACAAAAAACGGCCCTGTGGACTGCGTTTTAAAAACAATTGGTGAATCTTTTTCCTGAGAAATGGTGTAGGGGAGAGTAGAATACATACAATTTGTGTGCAAATTAGTTTACTTTAAAAGTACTTCTTTCTCGGCTGAGGCTCTTAAATTAGCTAAGCTACCCTTCACTGCTCTAAATTGATGCTATCATAATTCTTGGAAAATTTGAATAGTTATAGTAGACAGCAAGTTTGTTTTGAGCTCGACATGGCTCCCTTGCAATTCGTTTTGGTTAAATTACTGATTTAAGTAAATATTTTTCAACTTGCCATTTCTTCTTTTCTTGGGAAATAAATAAAAACCTACAAAAATACACTTGTTTTTGTCTCCGCACTCAATCATCTTTGTTTACGTTTTGCAGCTCTTGAAGAGCAGCACTTTACAGTTTACATCAAGTTAATTTAATTTGTGAAGAATAAGAATATTCCAATGTTTACAATTTTTTAGGCAGAAAGAATTGTCAAAGCATTACAAGTGCTTGCATACATATATATAGCTTGCCTCTCACTTCCAAAAAATAAAAATAAAGTTAAGAAAAAACCACTAAAGAAATGAGGGATTATAAAATTTGAGGGCCCGGCGCCGACGACGATGACATTTTAAAAAACAGATTCCACAACATGAAAGAGGTAGCGACTTTTCCAGGTGCAGTTCAGGTGACAAAAGCCTTGATTGGTGCTCACCCAAAAACCAGTAGACCGTTGGAAAAACCGAGCAAGTTTTTAACTCATCATCCGGTAAAACATTCCCAGCATGACTCCCTTTCAATTGTTCCCAAAATTTATTTTTACCTTCGAGAGGGAAATTTTTAAGGGCGCATTTTTAGCATTCCCACTCAGACCTATATAAAAGGAGAAAATCCAGGTAAAATGCAAAACACTTTTTTAAAAACCCGAGCCCCGCTCTGATCAACACTACTCCCGTTTTTATTTGATTTTCGATATCCTCTCCTCCTTGTCGAAATGGAGTTTCTTCTCCGAAGTATAGTCCTCATTTCATTTTATTTTGTCCTTACCCTCGCCCAATCCCAATCTGGGAATTCTGGAGAACAACTGAGCACCGGACCAGTGTCACCGCACCCAAATTTGGATACTAAATTGAATCATTTAAAAAACTCGGAACCAGCACGCATTAATGGAGGATACACTTCATTCCGAACAACGATTGGAAATGGAAATGGAGCTGCACCCACCCCACAAACCTACACTACTTATGGCGGTAAGATTGCTCAATTATGTATATAATTATTCATATTCCTAAATGCAAAAGCTTACATTCTAATTCTAAATTTTGTCAAGAAAACAATTTCTAATCGTATTTTATGTCAATTTTCTTTGCAGGATACACACAGGACACAAACCCTTACGGTGGAACCTACAGTCCCCCAATTTTTGGCCTCAGCTCCAATGGTGACTTCCAATTTGCTGCATATTTCGGTCCAATTTTCTGGGGTTGTGTGGCAGCTGTGATCCTAATTGCAATTGCACTTTTCCTCGCAAGACTCTTTGGTGGATTCGAGAAATTGGGTGGCTTGGTTAAGAACATTGGAGAGAAGACGGCTTCCGGGAAATCCTTGGATTTGGACAAACTCACAACGATGGTGTACCATGCCTTGGATAAATATGGAAATTGGAACAGCACGTAATTCCCCCAATTGAGTAGAACCCCCAAAGAAAAATGTTTTAATTTAATTTCCCGACCAAGTCAAGGTCTCATAGTGGAATTTGTAATTCGTAGTCAACTTCATGTTTGTCACCCCCTCTCCCACCGTAATAAAAATCTTGACACAAAATGAGGAGTCGTGACTGTAAATACGTGATTAATTGTGAAGGAATTTTATACATGTTAATTTGAGAACTCCGGGGGAAACCTTCACCTTCCCCGGGCATTCCATTCATTAAATAATTCTGCTCAACTCCGTCGTCGTGTACTATTTTTTTTGCATTGTCGTTTGTTAAGGCATATTAATTATTCGTCGCGTGCTCTGGCTCTGGGAAAGTTTTCAAAATCAAATTTAAACAAGGCATTCCGCATTAAATGCACGATTGAGTTAGGTTTCGCCGCGCCGGTCGCGGTCGCCGCCCTGCGTATGCGCTGCGTTGCATTTGTAATCCTCATCTTAAGCTTAAGCAACAGTAAAAGAAAAACTAACCAGCATAAGTATATTCATAAACATAATGCATGGGACAGTGACTGGGCCAGTAATAGTAATAGTGGGTGTGATAAAAAATGAAGGATTTTTGTTACCAGTTATTCGAACCCCATTGAGTTGGGAATGACAGGTAGTCAAGTTAATATGTACGTACGTGGAGTCTACAGGCAAAGGAGAGGGCAGAGTTATTAAAATCAAATGATGAGAAAACGTTGATTCTCACATTTTATGGTGAGTGAGTCGACAGTTAGTTAGTACGGAGAAGTATGTATTAATGATGACGGCATTTTGTACCAGAAATAGAAGGCCCCATGCTTCGGGAATTAAGGACAACAAAGCTGAGGGAGTCAGACGACCCCCTCCGTGTGTTATCCTTCCAAATATTCATTTTTGTTTAACTGAAGATCAGTTGGATCAAATCAATTTGGGTTTTACGCATCTTATTTATAAAGTAATATTACAGTCTAATTATTAGGGAATTGATTAAATTTATGCCACGCCATAGCACAGTAAGGCCCTTTGTCTCATTTTTCATAGCGGATGTATGTATTTCCACTTCCACCAAAATGGAATAGAAACAAGGGCAGTCTTATTAGTCAAAATGAGGTAAGAAAAACTTCCTCGTCCGTCGTCGTGTGGAATTAAGTGTATTCATAAAACACATTTCAAGAGGAACAAGACAAATTCGTGTCTTGGGCGCCAGCATGCCTCTCCATCCATCCTTATCAACATAATTAAATGGGACTTTCACAGTAAGTCCCATACGCACGCACGCATGTATGGTCCATTTACTTCTTTTTGTGACAGATTTTCAAATTCCTGCTTGTCATCATCCACGCACGGCGATACGTACCGTTTTTCTGTGAAAAAACGTATTATTATTATTATTATTTGTGGCTAATGCTTTCTGAGGAAAGGAATGCGATCTATTTGTGAGGAGTCCGTACGTAACGTAACGTAGATATTAAATGATGGGATTCACACCTGTGGACAGGTGTGGATGGAAACGGTTGATTAGCTGTTCTGTTGGAAGCTGTAAGCCATTCTCATCGGCTCCCGAAACGGCACCCCGCGTATAATCGCCCAGTAATAAAAACATTCAAACAAATTGCATTTGGCACAGGATCGACACAGACGTCTCCATTTCCTTTGCCCTGGCATCCTTTTACCACTTCATTCAAATCCTTTGATTACCAATCCCCAACACCAATCATTCTCTGATAAATTGTGCTGCCGTCGTGTCGTCCTCCCTGGATTTATGTATTTCCTCAAATCATTAGCGCTCAATTCACAGCACAAGGCGGCGGCGGGCATGGGCATGCGTGTTCGTGTGCGGCGTTAAGGTGAGCTTAACGCCAACGCGCATGCGCAGAACAGAATGAAGTGATTTGAGTCCGTGCCATAATAGCGAGTTGAGTTAAATCAATCAACCGTGCGTGCCGACGGAAGGATTCCCCAATTTGAAAAGGCGTCTTTCTTTCCATTTGTTGTGATTGTGAAGTGTGGAAGAAAACCCATAATTTTATTTTGATTCGGATCGCTTAATTTATTTGCCAAATGTTTGAAACGTGATTTGGTCGTGATGAGGAGGGGGGATCATCTTTTGTTCACAAACCCAGACACCGTGCTGGGAAATCACACAAAAATAAACCCAATAACAACAACTCCCCTCATTACCGCATTACTTACTACATTTTATTTAGCTAACATCATTTTTTGATTGTCCCAACAGAAGGGAGGATTCCTCTTACTGTGTGAAATGTGGTTTTCATTCCATAATTCCGGCCTGCCTCCATGCATGGGATATTCTCCATTCTTTGTCGTCGTCGTCTCAGGATTTTCTTTGAATTTACAATAAATCCTTTGACTCTGACTGTGTATTAATGTACGTACGTACGTACGTATCAGGTATTTGAATTCAAATGGCAGACTAGGGAGTAGGCAGGCAATGAATTAACGGAGAATACTTCTGGCCGGACTGCTGAATCCACATAAACAGACACACATCTCTTAAGAAAAGCCCCCACCCAATCCAAGACGAGACGTGGGCAAAAAAAATCAAAATTAATTGCGATTCTTATATGCAAGAATAACAATGTGAAGCCGTCGGCAACATAAAGCGTGTTATTAATTAAAAATTAAAAGGATTCCCCCAGTGGCACGGGGGTGGGGGTGAGATGAATGTCGGCGGCATCCCGCCTCGCCCGTTCATCGGTGGAAATCCTAAGCAATTAAATTTGGTTTGGGCTGCCGATGATTTGTTGGTTTGGAAAAATTAGACTAAACTTGAGATGGATTTGGATGGTAGGAGGACAACTTACAAGATGACTATCTTGGCTGGACAGTCGACAACCCCCCACTACACTCAGCGAATGCGCAAGGGCTAATCGCATCCACGTAAGTTGGTCACTTTGATGATGAGCAGGCATTGCCATTTATTGGTGCATAAAATGAATAAATTGCTGGATTAATGAGAGATAATCAAGGGCCATTTGTCATTTACTCTACGGGTTATATCAAATTTCGTTTTTATTTCAAATTCAAAATGCAGCGGAACAGAAGGAGTTTGTGGTCGTGTCGTCCTATAAATGCTGTAAATAGGCTAACGAAGTCTCCACGAGTCCATTGAAAACAATGTGTTCTTTTTAATCATCATCTTCCGCGTTCTCCCTTCTGCGTTATGCTAACAATCATACATACGCCGCTCATCATGTATTTAATATTATTCACTCCACTTCTGGTCATTGATTAAACATTGGCTCATCCAGCAATAGAATAGTGGTCAGAAATGAGCGGAATTGGATTTCCTTGCAAGAAACTCCTCAATGCATGGTTTGAAATGGAACTAAATTGCTGAACACGATCCTCAAGATGTTCCATTATTAATCAAATCACATTTGAAGTTGAGGATGTTGCTGCGGACATGTATGTAAAGGGAGAAATCCCCCATCCCACCCGGAGTGATGAACATGATCCTGATTGAGTTCTGATTGATCCAAACCCACGACTTCATTGTTCCAATCTCTCTCCACATACTCAATACTCGTAGGCCTTGACATTGGAGGCAGTCAGTCAGTCAGTCCAACTCCTCAAATATCCTCCCAACCAAACCTTAACTCTCTCAGGAAAGAAAAAACAAACAACCAAATTGTGCATTTTAAGATATTTGGTATGCGGGGTACACAACGGAGGAGGGAGCAGGAGGAGCGGAAAAATGCATTCGCCGCCGCATTCCAATGCAACTCGCATGCGCGCGCGCATCAAGGAATATTCATAGAATCCCGACGACGACGACCGACCGACCGACTCCTTTTAGGAAGAAATGTTTAGCCCTCAGGGTCATGTCACGACAGGCCCCTTCAATTAGGTTGCCCTCATTTACTTTCAGGTAGCTTTCATCTTTTTGAGGAATTCCCCACACTCAGGTGAAAATGAATTCAAGAGCCATGCGAATAAGATTATACAATTTCAATTGGGGATGGGAATTCGGGTCCTGTGAAGTGCACTTCACAACAAAATCCGTAAAGTGTTTTGGACAATTGGACTTTGTTCCATTGTTGTGGAATCGAAAGCACTAATTGGCACAAGTGAGTCAAGTTTAAATCCGTCCGGCTTCACACCTGACGACGACGCGACTGCCTGCGACGTATGTAGGAGATTTAAGGAAAAGGAAAAATAAAATAAGAATGGAATTTTCTGTTCCACGCTTCACTGATTTGCCCTAGTGGCCTAGCCTAAGCCAAACATTGGATTTCCACTGTGTTGGGCCCCACGGACGTGCCTTACTCGCAGTTGACTCACAAAACAATGTGGCTGGGGAACTGGATGGATGGCCATAAAAAGCAAAAGCCGGGTAATTAGGGTATTCGTTAATTACTTCGACCCATTCTGATGCACGGTGCATACCTATCTTTTTTCCGAGTATGGATTTACACTGGTATTAAAAAATGTTGAAGACCGGCTGTTATTGCTGGGATTATGCGTCAAGCCAGTGCAGTGCGGCATAGCACAGTGCCAACATTCAAAAACTAATAATAACACTTTTTAATTGTTGAGGACTTGGTGTCCACCTTCAAAATGAAAGAAAAGAAAGATTTATATTCATGGACGGAGGAAGGAGGGAGTGTCCTTTGCCCACGTACGGAACAGAATTGTTGCCACCAAAATAATTTAACGATGGGCTTGGCTTACTCATGCTCCGCCATTAAATTACGGCTAACCAGCTACAAACAAACACTAATATTGATTATGGTTAGGAATATAATTAGCATGTGACATCCGCCTTGTTAAATGTGCGGTTCCTGGTCGAGCAGAACGGCGTGCTTCATCCTCCCATCTCAATTTGGATTTGAAATAAATAATTAATTGGTCGTAGCAAACTTGGAAAGAAAGTAAAGTAAAAACCTTGACTAAAGTGTGAAATTAATCCATCACTACACTAATTAATCAAATCCTGACAAATTTATATAATTCGTAAAATATAGCCGTCTTAAGTCCATCCAATGAAATGACACTGCAAAAATTGACATTTGAATCTACTCAAAGGGTTGGGGCAGTGACACTGACCTAATTAATTGGTTCATACTAATGAATTGATGTCCTCAAAGTAGTGTGACAAAAGGTGGTGTGAGTGAGTGCCTCAATCAAGTGTGAGATTAATTTCCATTTCGATCTTTATTAAATTTAAACACCTCCCGTTCGTTCCTCATGAGGAATTCCAACAGTAAAAAAATGTCAAGTGTGATACTTGTGATTTGTGTGTGTGTGCGTGTGTGTGATACCTTTGCTTATGATAAAGTCCTCATCCTCACTTTCTTCCCTTGCCTCCATTTCCATAATGGCAAACAAATTTTGAGCTACTGAAACTCCTTGTATTGTATCCACCACCCCCACACGTACGTATATACACTACAATTACAAATTCGCGGATTTCTGCCAAAATGTGGGTAGGAGAGAAGCTGTTCAAGAATAAAGTATTTTCTTGCTCAAACGTTGGTATTGGCATTGCCATTTGCCAGTAGTGCTCCGCATGAATCACCTGTTTTTGAATCACGATTTGAATCATGATTCGAATCATGATTCAGATTACAAATCTGAATCCGATGTTTTCGGATTCGCCTTTTCTGAATCTGAATCTGAATCAGTAACTATAGGATTCACATGTTTTGAATCTGAATCTGAATCGGGTTCATAAGGATTCGAATCATTTGAATCGTGATTCAAAAGAATCCGAATCAAGGCACTGATTCAATACAAAAGATTCGAATCAGAATAGAAAAGATTCGAATCATTTTAACCAAGGGCGAAACAGCTTTCCCACATTTATCGGCGGGACAAAGCAAAGTGTTCGGTATCAGAATTACCACAGATTAGTTACCAGATCNTGTTCGGTATCAGAATTACCACAGATTAGTTACCAGATCAGATTGTTTCTTGTTTTAGAATATGATTTTTATAATACTAAAAATTCTTAAGATATTGAAGACTCGCAAGCATATATTTAAAACACAAATGATACAACTGTATACGGGCTGTGCGTATAATTATTTTTAGATACAAAAGTTATAATTTACAGTTACGTCCAGTGGCGTATCCAGATATTTTTTTGCTATAGGCACACATTCGGAGTCCAAACCTCATAAACGCATAAAAAGTATTTTTTTGATACTTAAAACACAAATGATACAACTGTATTGGGGCTGTGCTTATAATTATTTTTAGATACGAAGGTTATAATTTACAGTTACGTCACGTTACACGTCACGTTACTATACAATACGAAGGTGTCATTTACACAAGTTTATTCTTACGACACTGAGCATAATAAAGCCATGAATTGAATTTTTGAATCTGAATCTGAACCCCATATTTCTCGATTCGAATCACTTTATTCTGAATCTGAATTTTTGATTTGGTGATTTAGTTCATTTGAATCTGAATCTGAATCCGAGGTTTTCTGATTCGAATAATTTGAATCTGAATATGAATCGCAACAATTCGGATTCGAATCCTACAGAATCACGATTCAAATGAATCTGAATCAGCAAAAAAGTGATTCATGCGGAGCACTATAAAATGCACATCATTAGGATTTAATAAATTAAATTATAATCCATGTCGATTAAGTTAACAAATGTTTGTTAAATTTTAAGATTAGTTTTTAATTGAATAATTGCGGGTACTTGTTACATACAAAACTCGGGGATTCTAAGTTGACTAAATTGATTATGATTAAAGCCAAAACCCCGTTAATTTGTAAAGACTAGGGGGTAAATGAAATTAGCCTCTATCATCAAAATAAATATAATCAGTTGGTCTTATCTTCTAGCAATTTAACGAAAAGTTCGTTCATCTTGCATCTCTTCTTCAGCTCGGCCTTATTTTAATCTTAAGTTTAGGATAGGCGAATAATAGCAAGCTCAATGACACTAGTTCTAGGATTCGCGCCTTGCCATAACGTTCGCAAGCTATCCCATTAAAGCTGAACTTACCAAGGAATCGCTATCAACAGTCAGCTATTCAGCAGCAGTGAGTGGCCGCTACTGAGCTGGAGTGGCCGCTTAGCCATTGTGGACTAATAAAGGTTAAATAAAAACAGACACTCATCCTTGCTGCCATACAAATGACACAGATTTTTTTTTAAGCTGAGCAATTGTTAATATTAGACTTTCCTAAACATGTTGTAGTTTGACTTTCCTTTGAAAATCTGAAGAAGAATACTTTTCTTTTAAAAAACCCATGAACCGATCATAGATCCGAAAATGGAATCTTCTAACCAACTACAGGAAACCAATAACAATCGTTTATTTCTGTTTGACACAGCCGAGGGAAACGTCATTAGGTAAGCCCAACCCAAGATTGTGGTAAAGCAGAGAACCCCAGATAAGGACCTTCAAACTTGGTGTGGGTAGCTGATTATCGACCAATGCAATAAACAGATCTCTAGGGAGACATACGGGACACCCGCGGTACGCGTCATCACCTCCACGAGGAATATCTACACCTTCAACCCGTTTGCTGCCCTTAAATTCATTAAAGAATTGAATGGCCAGTGGCACAAGACTGCGCGGATACCCCGGGCTCTCGCCAGGGCTGACGATTTTCATTAGCAAACTGCACAACGCCCAGTGGCCATCCAAAAATCGGGTATCCCCGAGCCCGGCGCTGCTGTATCCTTTCACAGAGCCCGGTACTCGGCCGCGTATCTCCACACTGGTTCTTGTCATAGACAAGATAGTTACTTGTTGATCACGGGGCAAATGCTGGAGTCGCTGTCCACACCAATCAACTATTCGGTCAACCAATTCCGGTGTTACACGACCTCTACTTTCCCTCAGCACACCCAGCAAAGCACCTGGAAAACAAATCTCCAGCACACCATCCTTAAGGTCATCACGTCCTCGCCAATAAGTTGAACAGCTTCCCATCCAATTAGAAGACCGCCACTGTAATTCTTCTACTTCAGACACAGTCATGTCACCGACGACTTTTATCATTTCATCACGTAACTTGTCCAGTCGCGCTTTAAGGCGGGGCGTATGATTCCCAATGATAAGCCCGCGAGTCCGCGCTAAATGAATAGGGTTAAAGGATAGATTAATCCATTGATTTACGTGGTCTGCTGCCCGGCACATGATGTCGATCATGATGGGTGGATAAGCGTGTTTTTCTCCAAATCGGCGGCTTGCTTGTTGGCCTGGAGCGACACCGCGGACACTAGAATTAAACCATCGGTGCGGATGCTCTCCCCTGTACTCCAACCAAGACACTCCTGCCATATGGTGAGCCGCTATAACCGTGTGTATGCGCACGATGATCTGGTCATTGTCGGGGTTGTCACCCGCCCGATCGACTATCATAAACAGGCAAACGATTGCCCAAATGGAGATGCCCTTGCACCATGCTTCCCCCAGGCTAGGCAATTCCCACTCTGACACGGGTTTTTTTGTACGCATCCATTTCAAGCCTTGGTGCAAGGCTGCAGCGCACCATTCTCCCATCAAGCCTATCCAATCAGCACCACTGGCCGTGCGACACAACCCGCGAAACGCTCCATGCCGGTAAGCACCGTCCAGAATTGCCAATGCCTGGTAATCCTTATTGTCTGCTAGGATGTCCAACGGAACTTTACCGGATGAAATAGTGGTGTTTTCAAAATATAAAGTCAATGATGCCCTCAACCCAAGGCTTACTGCTGTGTTGCACCTTATCTCTGAGAAGAGTTAGCCAAGCCGTTTTCTCCGTGACGTCAGCGCATTCGTCTATACGTTTACAGTCGTTGTAGACATCTACCATGAAATGGTCTTTGTCATGGTGATACAACCAATCGCTCCATATGTACCCGTAAGTGTTTTTTGTGGTGCTCAGCATTTCTATCGCTTCTGCTTTTGAAACGGCAAGCTTAATCGTGAAAGTTTTCCGTACGAGAGAACCAGGACCAGCTTTGAAAAAAGTCCTTTCACAGCTGGGCCTTTGAAGAATATAAAAACTCACTGTTTGTAGCAAATGTCAACTAATAACCTGAAGCTTCTTGTTGATGTGGCGATCAAAAAAGCACGTTAAGGTATTACAATATGTCATTCGGTTTAAATACACAAACCAGCAAATAAGAAATGGAGATGGGGATATCTTAAGTAGCCACTTCTGTATTAATCTTTAGGTAATTTGTTAGGTTTGCCAGTTAACCGTCTCGCAAGGGCAGGGGCAAACCGACTTCACTAATTAAAAACGATTTAGACAATTAATTTGCCACGTGCCTTTATTTCTTGGTTTAGTTTGTTTAGACAGGAGTTTCCATGAATTCATGTACGCAAATAATCCTCGCGGTGAAGTGTCAAAAGGGATTACTCAATTTCAGTGATGAGTCACTAGAGTATGACGTTTTACAGTGCTCTATACAGGGTTAAGAATTTGTTTCCACTAAATGTAGTAGCAGAAAACGGTATTGCGTACGGTCCGGAAAATATTTTTCCTCTTCCTTGTGTAATATTTAGGTTGTTTCCTTGAGCCATCAACTCGGGTTCCATTAACCTAGTCATACTCGCAATGGGATTCACAGCAAATCCAAAGCAGGCTCTCGGGCACGGCTACCATTTAAAGATGCCTTTTTTTAACTGGATTTTACCCCTAAACTAAACTAAATTCTACACATACTACTTCATACCCCAAAAGCTCATTTGTTTATCCCCAAATATACTTGTGCCATCCTTTCAATACTTGTATGTACCAAAGGCTACAAATATTATCAATACTCTGAACGGAAAGGTTGATGATATTGATCATACATTCGCCAATCAAAACTGAATAAGTCGCCCTACAAAGTTAACATATAATTGGAATCGCCGCAACGGAAAAGTTGTTCAAATTTCCTCCTGAGGCACAGGACACAGAACACAGTACCAATTGGACAGAATTAACGTAAAAATCTGTTGTTAATTTATAATATTTGTACCATTAAAACCTTTTGTATATGTACCAACATTGAAAGGATGGAACAAGTATATTTGGGGTAAACAAATGAGCTTTTGGGGTATGAAGTATAGTGCGGTGCAAGAGATTAACCCGTTTCGTTTTTTGACTGCCATTTTAAAACTATACAAGTTAGAGACATAATTTTTTTAGCATAACTAGATTACCTAATTACAAACACTATGCCGGTAACGCTTTTCCACTATTATCCCGGGTTTTGCGTTTGTCCCCGAAAAACCCGAAAAGTAGCGGTGCACAACATTAACCCGTTTGACTTTCTCCTGCTATCTCATTACGAAATATTTGTTTTAGTGCATTGGAAGGTCAGTCCTACGGTGCGTTTAATAGTTTACACAATCTAGTTACTTATTTTCAACATAAACCCCAAATCGATTGGGGAATTAAGTAATATTTTTCAAGTTTGATAGGAATGGGAAATCAAAAACCCTGACCATGTTTGAGCAAGGATAAATCTCGTTTTTTGAGGAAGTCTAGCAAAACCATTACGGAAATGACACTTAAATACGAAGGTCACGTCGTGAAATCACGAATTTCTTTGATCTTGAGGAAAATTATGGCCAAAATCGACGTAAGTAAAAAACTTCAAAATTTTCTTCACGAGATTGCCGGCAGATTTTGACGGAGTAAAGCAACAATACGGTTTCTCCTCTTAAGATCTAGACCAAATTAGAGCTTCCTGTGTCCAAGTGGATAATTTCAAGGGTTTGAAGGCGTCGGACACCATGCGATTTGAGGAAATGAAAGGAATGCCGCTGTTGATTAAAATGCACAAAATGGGTGACTTTGATTAGACAAGGGAAAGAATGTCTTGGAATAAAAAATGCAATTTGGTGGTGTCAGTGATTAAAAAGTGGAACTTAGATGGACCAGACACTTTTTTACAATCACTATGACACCACCAACTTGCATTTTTTCTTCCAGGACATTTTTTCCTTTAAAAATTTAAAAATTTAAATTTAATTTAATTTAATTTAGCAACTTAAAAACTACCACGAATTGCGGTGAAATTACAACAACATTACACATTACAAAGAGAACACAAAGAATTAGATAGAACATTGGAGCAACGACTGCCCCAATGGCCTCCTGGTACCTAGTTATGAAAATGTGCACACAACGGTAATTGATTATCCAGCTGCGGTGATATCTTCTACCAAACGTATTTGGAGGCGGAACGTTTCTGAAACACATTACATTTACAAAAATTACAAATATCAGACCCGTTAAACCAGTGGAATACCTTAAAGCTTGGGAACAAGCAAAGTATCCTTGAGTTGTAGCCAAAATAACAGAAGCGGTTATAGTGGCGCAACTCATATGTTGATTGTGAAGAAACAACTGGATGAGCACGAAAAGTACAATCATCGGGCTGGACCTGTGCAATTGTTGCCCACTGCCATCAGTTGTGCAAACAGGAACCACGGCACCCAATATATGATACTCGCAAGAAATCAAAAATAAGCTTACTGAAAAAGTTTGAAAAACTACCGCGGCAACAAAAGTTAGATTTATCATAAGATTGTCTAATTTGTCCATTGATGTCAATTTCGTTTGTAACTCATTTGGTAATTTACTCATATGGATCCCTTCTGTAACCCACAGTTCGCTCACAACCGTAGGATTCCAGCATAGATTATTACAGCAGCTGCATGCTTGCATGCAGCTGCCTTACACGTTTTGTACAACGTATGGTGGCATCGTCGTTGTCGTGCGACGCTAGCCTTTTTGTTTTTGGTCAGATTCGCTTGAAACTTGGTATGGTCCTGAGGGCATGACTCCGCTTGAGTTCGTTGGCCAGCAAAATGGGTCAAGTAGTTGGCGTTGAAGACTATATAAATGAATGTAGTATGCAGTGGTATTTGAAATGGTTTAGTACGAAGCACTTTGATTATTTTGAGTGAAATTCCCCCATGCCAACAATGCTTCTATGGAGGCGCAAGCAATACATTGCAGCGCTGAATTCTAAATTGTGTTTTGACTGCTTGGTTTTTTCAGAGACAATTTTAACTATAGAAAGTGCCATGCTACACTGGGTTGTGTACGGCTGCACAACAAGTTAACGTTTGCTTGACAACGAAACGCTGCGTCAGGT
>JAAXYW010000832.1:0-28794 GCA_036851895.1 Orthonychiurus folsomi | reverse complement strand
GTGATGTGATTTGTATCTGCATGAATCTTGAGTGGATTTCATTATCATTAAAAAAGGCAGGGGCGTTAAGGATTTGTTTTGTGTCCTACGCATCTCCTTGGTCTTGTTGATTCATGTCAGATAATCCCCCTTCCACTAATGGGATGTCGGACTCGGAGTCCTTGCCATCAGTACAATCCAGTGAAGAGGATGATCATATCTGTCCCAGGTTACAATAAAAAAAAACTTAACCGCCAATGTTAGAAGTGTTGGGGGGAAATCCTGAGTAAATGCATGCTTAAATACAAACAACAATGCGTGGGTGGGTGGCTTGACCAAGTACCGTGTGTGAACTTCGTCTTAAAATGGACAGAAATATTAAGGGTTTTATGATGGAAATAAACTGTTAATTTACAAACTACTCACTTGTAAGTGAAACCGAACACGTGGCAGGCGGCGTATAGTATGGGTGCAGGTACGGTACAAATTGTCTAAACACAAAACAAATTTCATTGCAAAGTTAAAGGAGTCTTACAAACAGTCCTTGAAAGTTTAAAACACTTGTGCATCACAATTACATAACATATGCATAATTGCTTGGAGCAAGTGCAGGAGGAGAAAATCCATTGTGCAATGGGAGTTGCTGGCTTGGTCTGATTGAAAATTCGGAGCGACCATTAACTAAGTTAGTATGGGGTGTACACGTACAGTTGGGATGAAGTTGGATAATGAATGGGTTTCCATTTCAAGTACGGCTCTCATGGCAGAAGGAGTACTCGGCGGGAGTAATTAAGCCCAGAACCATTAAAAGAAACAAAACAATGAATTAGCATTCCTACTTTGTGACGGTTGAGACGTCGTCGTCGTTGTTGTCGTACTCGACTTTTTTCGTACACTTGACTCTCATGTACTCCGAGACGGGGGTTAATGTCTTTGTTTAGCTTTAGCCCTTTAAAAGCAAATGTTGAGAGCAATTTGTAATGTGTGTTTAATTTTAAAGTACTCAGTTGACAGGGACATGGAATTGCAGACAAATGAGGAGTACAATACTTTATTTCAAGCCCTTTTGAATGTTGAACACAGTGATTTAAAGCTTTTGTTCATTAATACAGAGCATGGTGTAGTGGGACACCCATGTAGATACATACATAGGCGAAGGCGCAGGCGCACTCAGCAAATGAGTTTTTGAATTGAATTTTGAAATAAATTTTGTGGTTGCCTAATTTGAAGAATTAGAATTTTGGCATTTGAAGGTTGACAGGCGGGCGCCTAGAGATGGAATAGCCGACAGGACGGACAATCTGAATTAATTAAGGGCGTGCAGTCCACCGACGTACGTAAGTACTGAAACTGGTGGTCTTTTAAAATTCGACGGAAAAAATCTGAACGTTTCTTCACTGGAAGAGGGACACTCAAGGCTGGGGCTTCCTTCACTAATTTTTTACATTCAGTCACGTTCTTTATGGAATTTTCTACCAAACCTTGTCCAGTTTTCCTTTATGGATTGTGTAATGTAATGCATGGATGTACTTGAGTGGAAGGAATCCGTTGAATTATGACACTGTAATATGCACAATGTACCCGCGTCCCTTTGGTGATGAATGATAGCCCGAAAATGAACCGGAGAGGTTTCAATTAATCTTGGAATACGACGAAAGTGTGTGGAAGATGAATTATTGTGGGCTGAGGCATGGATAGAGAACAATTAAAGCTTTAGGACTTTTGGAGTCGAGTGTGAAGATCGTGACGAAGAAATTCTTATTCTGTACATTTTTAATGGTTCCAGATTTTGTGTCTGAAAGTCATAAATTAGAAGAGTTTAAAGGAGGAATATTTTATTTTCAATTACATTGTACAATATAATTACCTGTGCTGTGGTGCAGTACGTACATTTTGAGGAAGAACAAAGCAGGGAGCGTTCAAGTCTTGAGTATCCTGTGTATAAACTCCAAAATCAGTTTACGTTGTCGGCCCGACCCTGGCATTGCTTACACAGTGCACCACATGAACTCGTTCATTAGTTAACATAAAGATGTCAAAGTTGTCATTTGCTCAACCATAAACCCAAGTCCCTTTTCCTCGTGTTGCGTTGTTAAATGTTTGAGCAAGCAAATATTGTTTGCCTCATTATACCTATGGTACTATGCTTATGATATGGTTGGGATCTCCCTTACACCATCAAAACCTTTCTTTTATGGGTGCATATGGCCACACGTGGCAAAAAATCTGAAACCAAAATCGTGAGAAAATTAGTCTGTCTGTCGTCTCCATCTGACTCGTTTCCCTATTCAATTCCAACCTGCTCCTGGGCAAGTTTTAGTCTTTTAAATTTTTTAAAGGGTGAATGGGAATGAAGTAAAGTATTTGTTTTCCTCAAAAAACATAAAAACAATCCTCCCAAGTCCTTGATGAATGTTTACTTTTCCACCTTCTTTACATTTTTTTCCCTTTCCTAAAAGTGTTTTCAATTTTAAGGGGGCGTCTGACGCATTGTTAGTCAGTGTCTCAACTTTGTGGACAGGCTCACGAACCTTTCAAATGTAAAACTCCAGGACCTGGAACATTAATTTTTATAATTGGGAAACAAAGGAGTTGGGAACGCCTTCATGGAGTTGACTCTGACTCCAATTAGCAGTGGAATACATTTCATGAAACCTAAATTAATCATTTTAATTTGACTTGTAAAGATTTCGTCATAATTTCATTCTGGATAAGTTTACATAATGGATGACTAGATTGTTTTCATTCAATTGTGGGAGTCGTGAATGTTGGAGTTGTTGAAAAACGATTCCTTTGATTTTCTCTAATGTAGTCGATGATTCTGTTCATTACATCCGTGCTAGTAGCTTGGCCACCCAAATCTGGAATGGAATTTGTGAATAGTAAGTTGTAGGCAAGCTAACCATTTTGTTATTTAATTGTAACTCACCCGGAGTATGAATACGATCAACATTAACTACTTGGTTAACAGCACTCTGGAGTAGTTTGGAATATGGTGTAAGTCTCAAGTGACGTAATAAATCAATGCTCGCATTCACCATACAAATTGGATTTGCTATATTCATTCCTACAAGTGATAAATCTGAACTTCTGGTACCGGGTTCAAAGATTGCGTGCTTTGGGAAGAATAGAACATTGATAAAGGTTGATTACATTTTTAGATTATTTTTTTAATATCAAAATTACCTCTTCTCCATAATTACATCCCGAAAGGAGGCCAGCTCCCCCGATCATTCCACAAATGACATTAGAAACAATTGAACCATACAAATTTGTGGTAAGGATGACATCAAACTGATGTGGATTAGATACAAGTTGCATGCAACAATTGTCAACGATCATGTCATGTAGCTCAATCTCCGGATACGCCTTGGCTACTTCACGGCATACTTCAAGAAAGTAACCGTCAGCTAACTTCCTAAAATTTAATAATGTAATTTTAATTAAACTGGATCTTTTATGACTTAAAAGTAATTTTTCTTACATGATATTTGCCTTATGAACTAATGCAAACTTTCATTCTTCCATTTTGTCGAGCAAATTCAAAAGCATAGTTTGCTAGGCGGAGAGCATTTCTGTGAGTTACAACTTTCATGGCTTCAATGACACCCGGATTCCCTGCCTTTAGAAGA
Organism: Orthonychiurus folsomi; assembly: GCA_036851895.1. Lineage (NCBI taxonomy): Eukaryota > Metazoa > Arthropoda > Collembola > Poduromorpha > Onychiuridae > Orthonychiurus > Orthonychiurus folsomi. The sequence goes on along the minus strand of JAAXYW010000832.1, from coordinate 25,183 downwards.
AAGTAATAACATTTTAGAAACTAATAAGGATTCCATGTCAAAAAAAATCTTACTTCATGTTCCAACATAGAATATTCACCCTCCGTGTTCTGTCGGATTACAAAGATATTCACATCTTTTTGCTTGCATCCTTCAACCCCTGGGTACGAATTGACAATGGAAAACACTCACGTACAGATCCAATGCATTTCGTAAGGCGACATTACTTGAAATTCTATCTGGTCGTAAATTGTCCGTTTCAATATTTCCTATTTACAAAGTACAGTACATAATTAAAATTTACATTTAAAAATTCAATAATTAACAATACGATATTAAAACTTGTTTGGTCCCTACCCTTAAGTGCAACCCCGTTCCTTTTTATAGAGTGAATTGCCATTTGCAAATCCTCATCACCCTCCGAAGCAGACTCAAAGCAAATTTCTTCAAAGTCCACTGGAACGGCTGCATATCTACAAAACCCCAATAATTAAATTTATAAATTACTAAAAAGTAAATTGAATTCCGTCGACTAACCTGAATACTTCTCGTACATAGCCCATTAGCTCCGGGCCAACCCCACTCCCAGGTAAAAGTGACACCATGTGACGTCCACCATATTTTGCTTTTGACACTGTCGTCGGCTGCACAATTCATAGTTGAAGGTCATTTACTCATAAATTAATTGGATAAAATGATTTACTTACCTTAAGAACAATACGTGGCATTACTTGTGCTGGATTTAGTATGATACTCTTGATTCTGTGAAGTAAACTTTGTCAATCCCTTCATCAACGATGATTGTCTTAAGGAAACACACGTACGGCAAGTCGCCATCTTCACTAACTATGCAGTTTCCCAATTATTATTCCAAATTTTCAATACTAGATTTTCGTTTGTTATGAAAATCGAGATTTCTTTGTTTTGTCAAATTCGTCGTCCGTCGCTCCGTTGCTGTTGTGTGCAATATTCAAAATTCGACATTCTCCCGCCCCGCGCGGGCCGTGCAAGGATTTCCTACCTGGGGCAAATTACGCACATAGCCCAGGCCTTGAGATGACCATAATATTTTTCCCCATACAAAAACATCAATTGAAAATACCCTGCTGTTCCATTGACCTTTAATTGAAATTTGAAATCCCTCCGTGCTTTATTGGTCTATATTCTATACACACGGGGTGACTGCTTTGTTATTTTATTCACATGCTGTCTAGTCATTTACTTCCGTGCTCGGACTTTTGCATTCCATTGTTATAAAGAAAACAAAAGAAGGGTAATAATTCAGTTTGATTTTAAGCTGTGAATTAGCATGTGTTTGTTTCCCATGGATTGCAAGTAGTGGTTGTAGTAGGATTTTTGTTACCTGATCCTATTATTTAAAAAAATAAATTATAACAATCTGGTAGCAGTCGCAGCGGAGAATGAGGAAATTTACATACATACATCCCAGCCAAGCAATTATTAATTATTATTATTATTTTGACCATTACTAAACAGGTGTGTGGTGTGTGAGTTTGCAAATATAATTGTTGGGCCAGGCATTGATTGAGAGATTAAAGGTCCGTGGTTTTGCTCGCGCACCCAATATGTACGTTCATATGCAAATGATTTGAAGGTAGACGAGTTGCGTTTGTTGAAGTTGTTTCGTGTCGATCTAGATGAAATCGTTTTTGTGTCGTGTTGCCGTCGTCGTCTTCGCCTCCGTCCCCATTGTTTTTCTTCAATCATATTACAAAGGGAAAGAATACAGGTCCTAATTACTTATGCAAAAATTTTGCCGGACAAGTCACTTCCTAATGTCGTCTGGAGCCAGTTAGCCTCGCAGCTAAAAATTCCAGTCTCCGTCTTATTTCATGCATGCATGACTTAACCTAGGAACTTTAATTGTTCTTTTAATTTAAAGTGGATCCTGGGTGTGGTGTTCTACGCATGCGTACGTACGTACGTATGTCTCCAAAGGTGTGGATTAAAGGGATTTAGGATCGAACGGATTTTTACACTTGTTCGGACCATCGGGCGAATAATGTGGTCTGGGCGACCTTGCAAACTTTTTCTTTGTTTTAAGATGCGGAGCAAAAAAAGGTGGTGATTCCACGCTGCGTTGGTTGACTCTTACGGAATGCAAGTAGTTTTGACCCAGTTTTTTCACCCCACTCGTTCTCAACTTCCCTTCATCCATGCACATTTAATTTAATGTTTCTTTTTATGACTTTTTCGTCGCATTTCCTTCAATTTATGAGGACATGGATGGTGTGTGATTGAGTTAAAAAAATTAATTGTTCACGTCTTATTATTCCCTTTATTGATGATCCACATAAAATAAACAAGAGATGTTCACCTTGTGGTGGACGACGCAGGAAGCAGAAAGGATTTAAGACCCCAAGTTAAAATTCCAAGACGAGGATACGGACAAGACATAGGAATATGGGCATAACATGACATAGACTGTGTGGGAATGTAAAGTACCACGCCTGGGCTCCAAGGACCTCCTAACCATCACCAAAAGATCCCTATCAAAATTTTACGTGTTTCACTATTGCAAGCAAAGCTAAAAAGGGTTAACTTCAAAATAAATTAAGAAAAGAATTCATTTATTGTGGAGGAAGCAGGAGGTGGCGGATTGGTTTGGCTTGGCTCGACTGGAGCAAGGCAACAATACTTTGTTGAATCCATTGTATTCTTTATACATTATCCTTCGTTTGATGGTTGGAGTAGTCGCGGATTTGATTGTTTACATCTCAGCTTGGGATTTCCTTAACGCCTTCACACCTTTTGCACCCTTATCTCATGAGGAATAATGAATTCATCGAAAAACTTCTTAAATGGGAAGTGGTGAAGCTCGCGGTAGATTTTTGAACCCCTTTGGCTCCTAACCCACACTGAGTGAGTGATTGAATGGATGAAGAGTTAATTGTTTGGATCCGCTCCTGTGGCTTGACTATGAAATGTCAGTTTTTACTAACTAATAGTTTGAGGTGCAAAAGTTTGAAACCTTAAGCTGTCAGCAAATAGAAGATGAAATGGAAGAATTTTATGTACCTTTATTGCAAATGATACAATGTGAACAATGAGTCAGGGCTATATACGCATATTCCAGTTCAACATTTGACCTTTAAGTCTTTGAAATATTGACGGAAGGAGTTTTTTGAATTGACAAGGGAAACGTACGTTGGAATGTTTCATCTTGATTTGTACATTTTTTAACACTTGGATTTACTAGAATTCCAATTTAACATTACATCTGAAGAAGTGAAGGAAGGGTTGTACAATGGTGATAAATTCAAGTTCCAAATCCTTAGGCTAAACATGGTTGGCGTGTCCTAATGTGAAAAACATGGCAAGTCGCGCAGTATTGGAAGTCGAAACGATATTCTTAATGTCACGTAAAAGAGCGTTTAGTAATGTTTAAATAGTTGAACTTTTTTTAAAAGCTTTGCGAGGATGGGGAATATTCGAGAAAAACCGGTTGGGAGGTTCTGAAGAAACAAAGACTTATGGAAGGGAAATAAATTGAAGTTCCATTGCCTTACTAACACGGAGTGACTCGGGAAAAACACTTTCGCCGACGACTTGGGGGAGTGGACCATCATGGCTGTGAAAAAGATAATCCACAACTAATTTGTCCTGCATAATTATATAAATTAAATGAGAGTTTTATGTGACTGCTCCCTCAATGTGGGGTCCAGTCCATTCCAGGGCTAGTAAAGGGTGTAAGGATTCCACCATACAATACATTGGAATATATTAAGTTACGAAACATTTGCATGTTTTGGTGGAATTATTACAAATTAATTGCCAAATATGTATAAGGACTACTACTGCATGCATGGCTTTGTCGTCACACAAATTTCCAATTTCTGTCAAAAACTTTCTTCGGAAGTGGACATCAATATTTACGGTAATTATGATGATTGGGCATGAGGAATTTCATATGTAGTTATATAGTAATAGCAGGTGGAGGATTTTACCTATAGAAATATTGTTGACTGGTTGACTGGGCTATGTGTAATTTATATTATGAAAGGCCCGCGCAATTGAACCCACGCAACTGAAGCCAGTCAGCCTTTCTCTTACACACCTAGAGTTCAAAAGACAAACCTCGTAGCTCGTACGTATAGCGTAATTGTTGATGTGACTTGATTACCTTTTTGTTATGTGAGATTTTGAAGAGAAGGTATTTTCCCATTAAAGTCCACAACTTGAAACATAATTTGCATGCAAGTGGCATAATGGTGCAAAATAAGGAGGAGGAATAATACATACGTACGATCGAGTAATACATGAATGAAGGGTAGGGATTCTGCGTACGTTACATTACATTACATTACATTACATAGTATTTTCTCCTTTAGGGCTCGTCTTTTTGAGCATATGCCCTTTTTGTGGCATTTTATTTGCAATTTCTAAAGAAAAAGGGAAACCTTAATGATCCTTTTGCCATGACTGACTAGGCTCGCATACATGACAGGTGTACTGTACGCGTACATCGTCATTCATCCGTAAGAGATCCATCAAGTTCAAGACTAAACAGCAGCTGACTCCAAGTAGCTTATTTGTTTTCGCTTTTTTGTACGATGGCTTTAAAAGCATTAATTTTGTGATGTGCAGGTGACAAACCGCTGACATGGGGAAGAGAATTAGCAAGTGCTAAAATAATAGGCTTGAGATTAGTTTTTTATGATACAAAGATAAACTTGGGTTTTAGGAGGATGACAATTATTAAACAAATTACTAGTTTTAATCCATGTGTCGCACGTACGACCCATATCATGCGGAAATGCACTTTTTCATAATTTAAAAAAAAATTCAAGCCAAGGTTGTGGTTTTAGATGGTGTGAGATTTTTCATGTAATTATTGGGAATACAGTAGATCTATATAATTATTAAAATTTGGTACATCCTTGATCAATCAGTTTTGCAATCGTCCTTCAATCTTTGAAAATAAACCCAAAAACTAGGCCAGAGGAATGTCTCACCCCTTGATCATGTAAAAGTTGCCCTTCTAGCGGATGCATTTTGGCACTTTACCATATAAAAATGCTTAAATTTACATCTTTACCTGTTTTACAGAATCCTGTGGTCTATGTATTGCTATTGTTTTGGCATTCAGATATTAAGCATACCAGAATTCCTTATTTCCTCCGCGTGACAAACCACAGTTAACATTAACGTTTTGAGTCCCCACAAAGTTTGCGGATTGAAAAGGAAAACAACATTGAAAATCGAGAATTCTTGTCATTTTTACGACTGCGACTCCGCGCGGTACGGTAATTTCAATGGAGGTCCCCGCTTAGTTCCCTCTAACCCATCTTCATTGTATTCAATTAACACGGAATTTAAATTGACATTGGAAAGCCGTGCTATAAAGTGACACGGCCTTCCCTTTTTAATTGACGCGACGCTTTTGACTCCGGGGCTTACATTTTTGATGGTAGGAATTCACAGTTTTCACAAAATGACTTGAGGAAATGCTGAATGTTTGTATCATTGTAATAGGAAATTGTAATTGCAATTACTACAGTATCCAGATATCATGAACAAATGCAAAGTTAAAATGTTCAAATTGACAGCCCTTTGTAACGTGTAACATTTGTATTTTTTTAAGTTTGTACATTTATTGCATGTGTGTGTAGATTTGTTGAAAAGAACAACCATTTTTTGTGCATATTCTACTCTCTGTTCGGGTTTGATGTATGTTATATGAAGGAAAGGTGATATAATTCTTTGCCAGACTAGTAAATCATTCCCTTCTCCAGACCTGACTTGAATTTTATGGGTTTTCGCTCCTGCGAAAAAAAACTCTTTGTTGTGTTGTGGTTATGGCGAATCTAATGAGGAGCAAATCATCACAAAAGAATCTTTTTTCCCGTTTTTGCTAAAAATAATTGATTTCTTACTCAAAGGAGTTGTGTTCAATTGCGAAGGTATGGGTACTTGTATTTTTGGCATGTTACAGTGGCTTGTAAAGATGAGTATTTTAATGCGTTTCAAAAAATTGAAATAGAGTAATAGTGGCCTGGCCTGGTCCTTCATTTTGAATTATAATTTGAGGTCCTTCAAGCAAGGACTCTCATTTCATAACCTGTTTCTAATGGAAGGGAGAATAGTATCTCCAGCTTAATTGATGAGTAATTGTTGGACTTGAAATCCGGACCAAGGGTGAAGTCATTAAACTGAACTGGCATTACACAGCAAAATGATTTAAAGTTTGAAAGTTGGATACATATGTATATGTATGCGTGGCATGGGATGTGATGGAACCAATATTCTAGGTTACATCCCTCTCGTCTCATTGCGTGCTGTCTGCACATGTTCGAATTGTTACAGTTCATAGGATTCTTGAAGAAGACGGAAAAAAAATTAGGCAGGAATAATGGATATCTGATGCGATTCACAACACAGAATGACGTGGTACATACGTAGAAAAAGTGAAGGCATTGAAATCGGGTGCTTCTGTTCACTCCTTTGACAGATCATTCATTGTAAGAATTCAATTAATTCCATTGTTTCCACACTTCATCGACTTCTTAATTTCATTCCTTTCTGTGGGATTGATATTTACAAGTAGACCTGGAATTCCGAGGATTTCCTCATTATCAGGAGTTTACGTGCTTAAATTCCCATGTCCTAGAAAAATATTCAATAATTTGTGGTGTGAATGATATGTTGTAGTGTAGTAGTATTTTTAATACCCGAGGACAAGAAAAATCCAAACAGGAAAAGAATGTGGACAACAAATTGATTAGTCTCAATTAAATTATTAGTAATTGATGATAATTTAACCGCTGTGTGTGCCAAATTTGTAGTGCAGGGAACTGGGAAGCAAGAAATCATAGATATGATATGATTTTTTATTAAATATGTGCATTCCAGATCAGGCGTTGAATATATGGTTGAAAGTTGAGGCTATAATTCATTCGCAATTATTGTTTATTAAGTTGTACAAAGTACTAACTACTCCCAAAGCCTGGCCTGCCAATTCAATTAATGACAGGTAATAAAGGGCAAAGGAATTTGAGATATTGTTCTCCTTTCCATCATATTTAAACAATATCAATCATCGATTGAATGACTGACTGGGTTGTATTGTATTTTGTTTTCCATTGTTATGGATGGGGAAAACGGTAGACACATGCAGGTAGGCATACAACAAGCAGCTAACCTCATTGTCCCGTTGGCCTTGTCATTGAAACTTTTTGAGCAGTTCCTGTTCTGCTCCATTTTAAGTAGATTTTTTTCTCTCTTAAGGACTAAATACGTACGTGTGGTACACCTACTCAATCAGCCATTCAAATCCTGTCTCTTGATCAAAATTTAAGGAATTGATACTTACGAAAGCGACATTTAAAACACCAGTCATATTCGCTGGTTTGATTGTTATTATGACTAATGCATATGCAAAAATGCAAATGTTGAGGTTTTTACACCATCGACCTATGTGTACCTCCTCATTAATATTCAATGGGATTGATTGGTAATAAAAACTGATCTTCTTTTCCATCTTCCTGAACTGGTTATTTATTGACATGACCAAAAATGTATTCTTTGAATGAACCGTCGCATTGTTTGGTTTGTCTTTGGGAATCAATTTTTTCAAATTAGGACTCTATCTCCCAAATCAATACTAGAAGTCTCGAAGAGAACAAAACCCTTTGATTCAAAAATTAATCAGATAAAATTAATCCAATAGGAATCAAACTTTTAAGATGGGATAATAATTAATGTTGAAAGCAAATGGGCGGGGTACGACTTATTGTAAAACGGCAAGTCATTTAATCAGAGTTTAAACGCTAAACTATTCTTAGTATTCTTTAAAATGTCATGCCTTCTGTACTGAAGCACATGTTACTGTTACTGTTTTCTAATTCTGGATTTAACCCATCCGTTGCGTTGGGTGAAAGTCACCCTCATTTAAATTTTAATCCAATTCCAAACCTGACGTGTTCCCAAATATTTNAAAATGTCATGCCTTCTGTACTGAAGCACATGTTACTGTTACTGTTTTCTAATTCTGGATTTAACCCATCCGTTGCGTTGGGTGAAAGTCACCCTCATTTAAATTTTAATCCAATTCCAAACCTGACGTGTTCCCAAATATTTATTTGCGAAAGTTGGATTATTTATTGCTAATCCCCCATACTCCAGTATACATGGAAGTATTCACTGTTCATTTTAACTGCATTGTTGGATCCTGAGGCATACATACATATTTTTAAGGTGCTTGTAGGCATTGTTCGCCTTCACTTGAACTATTTCCTCATCCTCAGCTTAGTCATCTCACAAATCAGGGCTACAAGTGTTACATTAGCAATCATGCACTTTGCATTAAGTGATGGATTTTGAAGACGTGCATATGGTCAGCATCAAAATGATGATAACAACGACGCATCTGTCTGTCATTGTTGCGAATGTGAACAATTGACGGGGTCACCCATAAAGAAATGGACTGGAGGATTTTGCCTTGCTTACTCTCGTAATTGTCAGTTGCCAATTCTCCAACTTCCCTAACCATATGATTATTTGCAATGGATCCTTACATGCATAATTTTTGCGGGTCCGTTGTATGCATGGACATTCTAAATTTAAATTACAGGGGAGGAGGATTGTAATTTGACACTTTGAAAAGAATGGAATGATTCATTTCAAACTGTCAGGTACGTAAGGGCAGTGCGCAGGCGCAGAGCTCTTTAAATGTGGATTGCGAACTTGGCGCAAGCCCAGGGAGCGTAGGAGGTCGGCCAATCATCAATTCGCGTCCCAATTTGAAACTGACCGCCTGCCCTGCCCTGCCTGCCCGACCTACCCTTGCTATTGTTTATCACTTCGTGGGCATAAGAATGGATATTATGAGCTAACCTAGGATTATTTATGAATCCCTTCGCTGTTGCGAGTTTTTCGACTGAATGACGTCATAAAATTGAGCAACATTTTTCCAACACAAGGTGTGCAGGAAACCGTATACTTTGTACGTACGTACATAATAATATGGAAAAATAATTAATTAATATGTAAAAATTAAGAGGATGAGCGGCGTGCAGTAACGTGAAAGGGAAAAGACCTTTAAAAAAAACGATAGCAAGGTAGTGGAGTCTGGGGCGCATTGGCCTTCATCCCAAAAACTTTTATTGTCAAAGTGGACTCGTTTGAAGATGATTTCGAGTGAAGTGGATCTTGTGTTCATCATTCCCGTTATCATTGGGGAATGCCGGCCTAACCTGGTCATGAAAGTTTGGATGGAAGTCAGTCAGTCATAGTCATTAGCATTTTTAAAGGTGGGGAAGATTGCTAATTAACAAGGAGATAGGCGCCTTGATTTTAATTCATCTTCTCTTCTTCTTCTGCATTTTGGGGTGAGGATTTTATGTGAAAGTAGTTTTTCTACACAAACACACACACATGCATATTGCATCTTTTGAAGACCTAGCCGTGCCGTATGAATTTTTATTAATTTGGAATGCGCCTGCGCCGCCAAGCCAAGGCAGAGTTCAACGTCGCGTAGCTTTGCGCGTCGTGAAGTTATTGGGATATACGGATGGAGGCAAAATGTTTGCATGAGAAAAACTAGTTTTGGCTCTTTAAAATTATTTGAAGTTTAATTAGTACATGAAATGCAGTATGTGGTGTGTGGAATGACTGGGTTAAATAATTAGAGGAAAGGAAGTGGGTTTGAAGCTGTTGTATGCATGGGGTTAAATGGATGAAAAATCTTGTCCCATCGATGGTCATTGTCAACTCGGAATTAAATTATGCATGGGAGATTAGTGTGGAATAATTATATAACTACATTTACGGTAATGGTGTCTGACTGCGTGGTTGGTTATTAGGTCAATGATTTAGCTTTGATGAAGAAAATGCATGAATATGGGTTTTTTTAAGTAAAGGTATTTTAAAATATGCGAATTATGGGCGCGATAATGCGCAAATCTAACAAAGTACGTACGTAGACTTGTGTAGGCCTGGCCTAGCCTAAGGAGAGTTATTCCCTCCAATTATTTTATTTCACAATTGATAATTTACCTCATAACAAATACAATTGAATTGTGTGTGCATTGAATAAAAAGTTGTTTGCGTGGGGAAACGACGTTGGATTTAACTATTAATTTGCATGCATTTTTGTGCAAAAGAGGATGACAGGGGATGTTAAATATTAAGTACATTTGCTGAAATAAAATAATTAAGATGCCTCGTGCCCTAATCCTCGCTTTACACACACTTATATGGGGAGAATCTTTAAAAATCTGCCGTTGTAATATAGCAAAGGTACATGAAGGTAGGTAAAGGTAGGTAGCTTGCATAATCCTCCGTGCTTTGCTTGCAGGCAAGAATATATTGGGACATTGTTGTTTTGTTTGTTTAGACTTGAATTGCAAGGAGAGGTTTTACATTTTGCACATGCATGCGGAGAGCGTAGGATGATGCATTTTTGTGTCGTGCTTTTCTGGTGCAATGCATTAGCACCCAGCACCCCGTTTTTACTGCATACGGCGAACGTAGTCAATTTTGAGGAGGATTTCCCAATTTTTTGTTAGTAATATTTGCAAATATTTTTGTCGTGAAAAAAATTGGACAGCCGCCTATCTATGGTCTCTGTTGCAGTTTGACTGTGTTAACTCCGTTTACCTTGACATCAGATGAGACTTCTTGCGAGAGCCCAAGGTTGTAGGAGCTTATTTCTGATAAGGGATGAGTTATTTTTTTTAATTTATGGAAATACGCTACTGTTTGCGCCTGTGCCAGAGATTGCACTCACAAAACATACAGTCGTTGGTGTACTTTTTGCATATATTGTAAAAAAAAATCACGTCACCATTCACCATGTTTTGAATCATGTACTGTACATTTGAATGTAGTCTAATGAAAATGAAAGTCATCTGATTCTGGTAGGAATTGCAGGACAGCACAACAAGTCAAATGCCAAAATGCAATTTATTGAATTCATTTAAAATTCAGAGCCACTGCCCTGCTGCCATGCCATACGTGATGGTCATTGGCACGGCACGCACGCAAAAATAATTTAAAAATGATTTAAAATCTGAAAAACAACACAGTACGAGTTCTGCACGCATGCGTGGATCTTTGACCACAACTTGCATTGTAACACCTGTCTGTGGCCACCGCCTCACAAAAATTCAGGCTAAGGTTTTGTATTGGACTTGTGGCCCGGTCCATTGTTGTTAAGAATAGTAAATTTTGACGACGAATCAAAATGGAATGGAAAATGGGAGTAACGCTCTTGTTTTTAGTCACCGTTGTCGTTGTGGTGTGTGTGGCTTTTGAATGGATCATTTGCTAAATTTTCGGTTGTATGATCCAATAACGGCATATCCTATTTTACACGGTATGGGTAAATGTACTATGGCTGACTGCATATTGTAGTGCAGTCGTGCATTGCACTGCACTTCCACTCCAATGATCCAATAACATAAAAAGTGCATGTCGTGGTAAAAATCCTTCAACTGCTGCACTTTCCTTCATTTAAAACGCCTTAATCCGAGCGCAAGGTTAAATGTTGGTGACTTCGGTTGACAGCATTCACACAGTCGTTCGCCATGGTTTGGAATTTCCACAGGTATAAACATTTATTTACCTGCAGGTGTTGCCCTTTGTGCAATATTAAAAATACTTGGAAGAAATATTTCATTTTTGGAATTAAATGCATTTCTTTTTCATTAAATTACCAAATTTGAAGTGAAATTGGCTTGTAATTCCCTAAAGAATGGGTAATAGTGTAATGTTACAATGTAATCCTAGTATATTTTTATTTTAATTTGCGTCAGCTTATGGATAATCTGCTGATTGGTAAGAATTAACATCTGAGGTAGTCAGTAACTGACTCTAAGCACAGCACCGCCTTCTCCCATAAATCAAATGCCCGTTTTTAGGACACGACAAGTCTAAGCATTTCCTCTGTAATTTTGTACTTTACAATTTATGAACGACTGACTACTCCGTCTCATACTCCATAATGTATCTGTGTCAAGATTGAGGGGAAAACAAGGTGGGATTACTGTTTTAATGGAGAAATCCATTGCATTGTTGAATGAATTGACGCTGTGTTGGTTGCGTATTTATGTATTTTGCATTGAATATCTCCATTGTTTACACACCGCGCGTACATTAATACACGTTACTTCGTTTGACCATCCTTTTTTCAATGGAATGGGAAATTTACAGTAAAAATGAATTAAGTTTCATTGCTAATCCTGACCTGCAATTATGGCATTGTAAAAAAGTGTTGAATGGGGAATCCGGAAGACAAATCCAAATGATATGACACGTACATACATCACGGGACGGCACGCGGCATTTTATTTATTTAAAAACGGGAAGGAAATCCTGTCAATTCCCTTGACTCTTGTACATGATTTTTATTTGCCATTTACCTTCCATAGTGAAATGTGAGTGTTAATGTTAAAGATTTGGATGAGAATTCTCACAAGGAGGTGCGGACGGAAGGAAGGAAATCCCGCCTTCGTCGTCGTCGTCGTCTAAAACTTTCTTCTTATGTCATTGTTTTGTAAATTTTATAACATATGTAATCCTTGCGGCGAAATGAGGGCCGGTTTAGGTCTAGTATTTATTTATTACTTAACGGAAGTAAATCCCGAGTCTCTCTCAGTCGCAGTCGCAGGTGGACTCTAATTAATTTGAGAAAGGGAAATTGAATGACTGACTGACTGACTGACTCGGATATGCATGAGTACAATCACTTTGCTCTATATAAAATCCATCGGTGAAATGGATACTTGTATTTGTAATTTGAACGACTGTGTAATAATCTACTTAATAGCCCCGTCCGTCATTTCATTCTCATATCCTGTACTGCCACTATTCTCCTTCTCCACTACTACCGTATTTGTATACAATTTATTTGCATTTAATTTTCATATTTGATTAAGACATTGTAATTTTCCTGCTCTGCTCCTGTACATTGGATATTGGGAAGGTCAATTCAATAATTTAGCTATGCTGGTGGTCCTGTACTGTAGGTAGTAATAAAATGCAAAGAGTTGAATTTCTTCATAATAATAATTAAAAAGACATCATATAATTTATACGTATGCCTACATACAAATTGCAGCAGGAGCCGAAATCCAAATGAGAAGTAATTGTCTCATGTGCTCAATCAAATCTGTATAAAAGTATTAAATTAATTCCCCCTTTGATTCCTTCGTAACCAAAAAGCAGTGCGGGGCGGTGGGATGAAATGGTAAAGTAACTGACTTCCTTAAAGGAAGCCATTCATCTTAAGATGGTGGGGAGAGAGTGGGCAGTCATTGTCATCAACCATGTCTAAAATGAATCGAATCAAATACTAGGCCATACCATGCAGACCAAAGAAATCGATGCAGTCATTTTTATCAAAAGGACTTTACGTACGAAATTGATGCAAAGATGCAGATTAATTTTAAGCATGCAATCGTATTCGTAATCCTAACTCTTGATTAATCAAAAACTTTCCATTCACATCACATGGATTTTGGGCAATTTCTTCGTCAAATTTAACAAGATTTTTTTTATATACATGCCGGGAAATGGAATGTTTGATAATGTAAATCTCTCCCTCCTTCACCCAAATTTGTATCCAAGCTGTGATTATATAATAGGAGGACAATTAAGGCGGAAAAGGAGCTGCTCCTCATTGTAAAAAGAAGGGGATTTTTTGAGGTTCCTTCTATTTCAGTTCACCTTCCCAGGTGGTAAGATTTTCTCTGGTTAGCATTAGTAACAGGGAGTCCATTGTGTGAAGAGATATTATTATGCAAAAATGACAATGTAATTGTAATCAAAAAAACGTACGATGTAAAGTTAAGAGACAGGCTTGGGCTACTGACTGACTGAAGTAGTGCACTGGGTTTTACGACAGCCAACACCTGTCTGTGGTTCCACATATTACCTATGTGATGTGATGTGATAAATACATATCGCCAAGCATGACTGACTAAGCTCACTAAAATTTCCACGATGTTACAACAAACTTTAAATATAATCTTATTCTATCCTTTGTTTAACTAATGTGAGAAATGAATTTCATGGTTTTTGCTCAATTTGAATAGACGGAGGGGAAGGGAAGTGCAATGTAATGCAATTTTATGTGAAAAATGATGTTGGTTAAAACCCAGAATTACATACACATACAACACGCATTACCGCACTGACTTGGATTTGAGTCATGCGTCATGTATGTACATACATGTATTTTAAGTTAGTTGTGTTTGCGGACTCTTAAGGAATTTAATCTGCATTATGTAACTGTAATTTTGGAAAATTAAGCATGGAGGATTAAGTTAGACCAATCTGCTTTTGTTTGGGGTTAATAGCCTTGCTTTTCCTATATAAAAGTTAAGTGTTAAGTGGACGGACATGCGCAGTACAGTCACAAATTGTTTTTTGTTTGTATTGATTGGTATTTGTTTCGGCCTTAAGGTTAACAAGGAGGCAGACCACTCCAAATTTGAATGTATATAATGGAGGATTTCTGCTTGAATTTTAAATTAAATTTGTTGGCACATGGATAGATTTGCCATTGGGATTCGTCGTGCCACCTACAGAAATTGTGAAAACAATTAACAAATTACTCATTAACCTTGCTTTGTCCCGTTCCACCTGCTCTCGTGATCTACACTTGCTCAGTTGAACAATTAATTAGGATTGGCTAATATCCCTTGCACGGATTGTAAAGGTAGTGTTGTGTGCCAGGCGGAGAGACACCTTTCCTTTGATTTCAAACAATGAAATTGAAATCAAAAGTGTTGTTCCTTGTACGTAACGACAACGACAACCAACACAGACATACATATGGAAAATGTAAGGGATTGTTGACTTTGTACGTACGAATGTACAGTAAACTGGATTGCCATTGCCATCCATCCAAGGAAATGATCAATCCAAAACTTGGAAATTGCAAAAATTACAATTACAAATACAATTTCTGTTTGCTGGTGCGCATGCGCAAGAAATTTGACGTACGTAATCTGTAGCGCGCCTTCTATGTATGTAATTAATTAAGTTTTAATTAAATGAATTTTGATAGTCATACATACACGGAAGGGAGCGGCTTTAGCGTAACGTAACCGCCCGCTCCTGTTCCATTATTTTATAAATAGAATCAAAATTAGAGCTCATCGTGCACGTTTTACGTCGTCCCATTGTTTTAGCTTAGCAATGCTTAAGTTTTTTAATCTGCGGAGACGTAAAAGCTTGCCGCCTGCATTGTTGTACGTAACGTACGTACACTTTTACAAGAACCGCAAATAACGTCGTCATTCCGTAATAAAATTATGCGAGCACCAACCAACCAGGATTACGTACGTACGTAGTCGAGTTTAAGCTGGAAGAAGCGTGACTTATGCAAAAATGTAAAAGTAAAGTTGGACCGAAAGTAATAATGCTTCTGCTCCCATTACGACGACCAACACCACAATAATATGGCCCGGCCTAGCCACCACCATTTCTACGGCGATGCCATGCAATATGGAGACTTCAACAGTGTAAAATTATTGGAAATTAGTGTCTCTTTTGGGCACGATTTTATGACACGGTTGAGGACTGCCTGCCTGCAATGTATTGCATTTGGGTTCATAAAAAGTAAAGCATTTTCTATCATTTTTTTCTGGCTTTCCCTTTATGTCGTGCCGCAAGCGCCGCGTCGTTTGCGACTTATGAGCTTCTTTTCCGTACACAATTACACATGAGCTTGGATCGGTTTATAATGACTGTTATGCAAATAGGAATTAATCAAGGGTGGAAAATTCTCGGAATGAAGGAAAAGTAGGCAGTCGTTTTGCACGGATTATTTTTTATTAAAAATTTTGAATTGTGAATTTATCATCACATTTTTAATTGTTGAATTCAAATTTTTGCGCGCACGTGTGCAAAAGGTGGGAACTCAGTACTGCAGAGTCATGTTAAATTCGAAGGTGGAATCAGAATCAGGTCTACTTGACTGTGTCATCCTCCAATATTATTTTTAGCACAAGATTTGAAACATTGAAGTACAGAGGAAGCCCATTGTGTTTGGCAATTGTTTTTAAAAGTAAGATTTGAAGTGTCCAAATTCCATTTCGTTTTCTTTTCCAAGTCGTACGCGTACCTTGCCTTTTCTGGTCTAAAAAGTCATCCCTGCAAGGCAAGTAGCTAATAATAATAGCTAGGTGTGAGGGATGGAGGAAAAGAATGATGATGATTTGCAAGTATTATTTCTATTTCTGCATGCTCTGTTTCTATTATTGCGATGCGACTACGGCGGCTATCTGCACCCGTGCAAGTGCAAGGCGTCAATGAGGTTGTCGTCACTTCACTTTTTTGCAACAGATTGAAATGGACTTTTTGAAGAGCTGCTGATTTTTAATGAGAAATGAAATGTGAAGTGAATGGACTCTCTCTCTCTCTCCGTCATTCCTTCATTTTTATCGACGGATTTGATCTGGAAATCTAATTTCTTGACGACGACGACGACGACGGCATAAGATTCGTTGAAAATTCCATTGATGTTATTTTGATTTTGACGCTTCCTGGGTGTTATACGTACGCGCAGGCGTAGGTAGGTGTTTGGAATTTGCGCTAATTTTAAACTCTATGGGTGGGGAATATTGTGGCATATGGAAAATCCCTTGAATCGATTGATATTTATTCCATTACGACCGCTTGTTGTGCTCTTGAGGGCTGAAAAATCTTGCATTGTCAGGGAATGGAGCCCGCGGAAAATGATTCTCAGAAAACTGCATTTATAATTGATGGTGTAATTATGTCATGTCTGATGTGTACTTATGTACATGGATTCCTCCACGTGTTTGTCCTTCTTGAATTCCGCGGGCGATTCAAGTTTATTTCAAGTATCAAGTCCAGTGTTGGTTTTAGGGCTGTGGTAGAGAAAATATTGTATTGGGATATGGAGTGGTGGTCATTGAAAAAATCTCATCTGGATCTTCAAGTGTCAAAGGAAAACATTTATTCTGCACTATATAATACACCATTTACATTACAAGTCGGAAAGTATGGTATGGTATGGTGGATCCCTGTTATTACAATTATGAAACATTTCCATGGATTATGCATTTTCCTCCATATAATCAAAAATGCAATTACAATTAGGATTTTTATTGTGGATTTGCATTGCTTTGGTCGTGCACAATTTTTTTGTACAAATTGACACGGACACCAAATGTGGGGAGTGTGTTTCTCCGAAATGTGTAATTTAAAGAAAAAGAATATCAACTTCCGTGCTAAATCCCTTCATTAGAATTAAGCTTCATGTGGAAACAGACGTATCATTTGTCAAAATTAGAACGTAGTCGTCACACTCCGAGACAAATTAGTAAAATTATTTGGGTTGCGTGAGAGGGAGGGGAGGATGCGCTCATAAATTTCTTCAATTTTACAACATACTCAGATGTAAGGATTTCGTGCAAAAATCACACCAGGAAGTGGGGAAAAAACAAAAATTGGAGTATTTTTTTTTTACTGAATTTGCATCATAACTTGACGGCACGTTTAAAATCGAGCATCTTCTTTTGGAAATGAAGATGGGATACTTACACCCAGCTCGGCAGGGTATAAGTATTACATACATACAGAGAAAGTGATTTATGAATAATTTGACGATTTTGATTGCACAATTCGGAGTTGGACGCCACAATCGTAATGTGGGGGACCACGATGACATGAATAGATTCACTCCCATTGTCTCTTCTCCATTTCAGCACTGGTTGGTTAAAATGGATTGTAAAGAATATTAAATTATTATTCATCACAATTTGCAATCCAATTTCATGCTTCTAAAATATCCACCCGTGGATAGCGCATGCGCAATTCCCCTCCTGTGAGGGTTGAATGGACGGAATGACATGTACGATGTTTGAGTTCAACGGGTTCAGACCAGACACGCTGAAAAAATGAGAAAACTCCAGTAGGGATCAAATGGTGTTAATGGAGGAACCCCTGGTTGCAAGCCGGTCTTCAATCTTAATTTGGTTTTGTGTTTCTTTTCAATTGTATGTATGGATTGCTTAACTGGTATAGCATTTGTATGGATCAATCCATGCCGCGTCGGCGTCGGCGCCGATTTGGGATTTGGCAATACTTTTTGCCAATACTTACGCGAGTAACTATTTTTGGATCAGATCTAGAATTTCATTATTAAATTCGTACAATTAACCCCATCGTTTTGTAGTTATCTGAATAATCTGACATGGGGATTTTGCAATGATGCCAATTAACGTACATGGATTTGGAAATGACACACGATATACATGGGTATGTAAAATATCACTCCAATTGAACATTTACGTGGGGCGAGGTCTGTCTGGGCGGATTTCCGTATCGGTACACAGACAGATGCGACAGCGACTTTGTGAAAAATATGGAGCACTATATTGACTGGCACGCATTGCGTAGGACAAGTGAAGTGAAAGTGAAACTTATACATGCAAAACCATTCCCTGCGCATAATTTGTTGTACTGCAAGTTTATGAGTTCAAATATTCAAGTATAATTAAAATGCACCACAACAAATCGATTAGTGAATTGGAATTTTTCATGTTTTTAAACTACTCGAAAATTGTTGAAAGTTTTTTCTGATTGAAATTACACTACATGTATATACATATGACGTGATTACGCAAAATAATGATGGCTTGCATGTGAGCGGAAATGCGAAAAAGTAAGGCTGGCTGATATGTATGGGTGTGGGAGGGATTCAAGGAATTTAAGGTGGAAAATATGTTTTCCCAGTTTGCAGAATCGTATTGGATTAATTAAAATTGTCCACGCAATCATTTCAAATCAAGGTTTATTCCAAATGTGTAAAAATTTGCAAAAATATTGACAATACACGCCTTTAAAATTTTGGTGTAGGTAGACAATATTTTTTTATTCAAGTTTTCCACCGGTTGGCTCTATTAGAGCTTCTTTTTTTTACCGCATCCACCATTTTTAAGAAGAGTCGAGAATTTAATTATTCCGATTTGATTTTTATTGTTGAGAAAGGCCGTGGAAGTTTGCTTTGACCCAATTCTCATAAGAAAAACAATGGAGTCGCGTCGGAGAAGGAAAGGAGCCCGAAATCCTTTTGCCATAGTTTTTTTTATTAATTCCAACTCCGTCGTGAAACACTTGTCCGTTTAATGTTTGGTTTTTGTTTTGATTTTGATTAAATTATCTGAATGCGGAAGGGGGAGAACACCCGACGTTGTTTAAATGATGTAATTGTGCCGAAGCCTAGTGCGCATGCGCTGCGCTGCGCGTCGCTGACAGGTGCACGCGCAGGCACGGCCTAGTGTTTTAAATGCCCTGTGAACACGCATTTAATGTTTCTAAATGGGAATTCACAAGGGAGGTAAATTAAGGAGTACAACTTTATTGTTTTGCATATGGCGTGTACAGGTACACAGAAAAAATTTATTCTGCACGTTTGCAGATTATGGGATGTGATATTGGGTGGCCTGATTGATTTGATTTGAGGATGACAAGTGAGACACTCACGAAATAAATAAAAAATGTTTCATTCGAAAGGATTTCTCTTCAGCAAATCAAATCCGGCCCTGTCAATTTTTAAATAGAAAATTCAACGAGGCGTTTAAATTTAAATTAATTATTCCAATGTTCTTAGAAAGTGAGTTGGAAACGAAATCAGATTCACAAAACTCACTTGTTTGTAAAATTTTTTATCCCAAAATACACAATAGTGGGATGGAGAGTTTACAATCAATAAATCTGTCATTCGTACGTAGGCCCGGTTTTAGTTTCCCATGTTGTATTAGTCAATGGCAGTCAATTAATAAACACCTACACGTAGGTAGTACATAAGTGGCCCTTAAGGCGTTGGGCTTGCATGCATGGAGGGCGGCGGGGGCTGCTTTATTTTTGGAGATTTGTCAAACTCCTTCAAGATTTACTGACTCATTGACTGACTTAAAGATTGTCCATTGAATTGTATCCCTGGAATTGGGATACGGGTTTACCATGGGCTGGGCTTATGTACGTTTAATTCTATGTCACGAAAGGGAAGACAATGTTTTTGTTTTGATACATGCCGTACTTACTTCATGTGGAGGATTTAATTAATGTTCTCAGTCGTAAAAAAAATTAAGAATAATACGATTGGACATGTTGGGAGATGGGGATGGGATTAAATTCCAATTTCATTTAGATTGTCGTCTGCCCGTCGAAATAAATTATCACCCAATTTCACTTTCGATTATTTCCTCATGTCCGATCCTTAATCTAATGACCCAATGCTCCAATTTGATATTTCTTTTCCCTTTGGTGATTTTTCTATTTTAATGCATTGGATTCGGAAATTCAATGTATTAAAATATAATAAAAAATCAAGGAATTTTTCGCAGGTATGACAATTGACGTGACTTGGAAAATCCACGTGTCCTTCCACTATTAAATGTTTTAGGTACCCCTGTCATTGGAAATGACCCAATCATATTTTGAGTTATCCCTTGCGGAAATAGAATTGAGATTCCGACGATGTTAAGTAGTTAACTTGAGCAAGGATGACCTAATGCTCTTTTGTTTCAAAGGCACGATGACTTTTTATGACCCAGGAGCCCCATTAAATTGTATACCAAAAATGGGGTGAATCGTGAGTGATTTAAGTTTACAAACTGCACTGCTGTAGTGGGTTAGACGGTCGTAAAAAATGAATTGTACATAAATAATATGGATATGGTCCACATTGTAATGTAAGGTAGTTGGGATATCTTAACGAGACTTCAACACTCAATTGACTTGACTTATGAATACCAGGAGTGGAGGATAGGATAGGATTTCCAGAATGTCCAAAAATGGGGGCTACCCTTTTCCATCCCATTGTTGCACTCATGAGCTCATAAATTCTACTAAATTGGTTCGACATGATGTGGATGTACTGCCTGATTGCATAATCCCAATGCGGTGCGTGCAGTGGACTTTATTTCCTCCTAAAGTCATATGTTCATAAAATTGCACTTAATTGGGATTTTATTATATTTAAATGTCAAAAGTCAATTACGTTCCCAACAAATGACACGTTACGTATTGCTAACAAGTCCCATGGATTTGTGAAATCATGTAACGATGTAATGTGGATTTGGCATTTGAAGTCAAAACGTTTGCGTATGCGTTTCGAATTGCAAATGCTAATGTATGTATGTATGACTGATTCCAAGCAAATCCCAATTATGAACACCGTTGTGAAATTGATGGAGTCTGTCTTATAATTGTGGCATCAAATTGTGATTGACCTAATCTTTACCTACCAAAGATGACCAGTCACGCAATTGTATGTACATGCGTATGTATACATTTTATTCCCAATCCGTTTCCGTCATTGTAAATATCCCCAAGTCATTCAGACAGGGTCACGTCACGTTATTTGTAAATTTATTGATAATGGGTATTTAAATGATTTGTGGTGATTTTGACATGCCAAATGAGGAGAAAGTCTATTTACCGCACCACATCATCATCGTTTGTTTGGAATACTAATTTAAAAATCACTTGGTTTTATGTATCCTGTATTGGATAATTTTGCTATGTAATAGTTATTTAGTAATAGGTATATATTTTGTGCTGTAATCCTGGTGGATTTTACCGGTAATTCTGTCTCAAATCTGACCAAATCCTACTGACCCATTTCCCAGGCAAAGCACTCGTATAGTAAAGTCTTCCTATACGTACAACATGGTAAGGCAAAAATGAATGACACGTTGTTGAAATTGGATACATAATTACGTTTTTCGCGGGATTATTCAATGAATGGAAATGAGAGGTTGAGGTTTCCTTTTGAATTTTTTGGTCACAGTCGAATTGAAGGAAAGGAATAAAGGTGGATTTTCCTTTTCATTATGTAAAAGGCACCTGCTGACTGTATTACGAGGATGAGGTTTATTTTAAAAGGAATTCAAATAGCACAGCACTACAGTTGAGTTGTGGTGTATATTGCAAATCCTTGTGTAGAATTGCTAATATAGCTAAGGGTTTTCCATCGTCTATCGTCTTCTCATAATTTTTTTGATTTCACTTTATTATTTAACATTTGATTTTTCCACGATTTCTCTCATTTGTGCGGGATTGGCTGACGAGGAGGGGGCATCACGTCATCGTGGCATCTCCCATGTAGTGCTGCAACGCAAGGTGTGCGGTGTATGCGTGCATAGTTTACAAATTCACAGATTTGTTTGATGCAAAATTTTGAAATTATTGTAATGTGTACCAAAGGGGGGTATTTGATTTTATGAGTATACCATGCCAAATATACGATACGCGTTTGATTGATTCCTATGCATGGATTATAAGTAATTTTTCATTTAATTGAATGAAATTGTGGTGTGGTTTTAGATTTCCTAGTAATTTTTTCTTTCCTTGGGATTTTACATTGACTACAATGAGTGGAGAAATGCATTATCATTTGGGAAACAGAACACCCATTTAATATTAAAGTGTAAAAATATGGCATTTACGTTTACTAAACGCATGGCGAGCCTTGGATTAGATCAGGTAGGTAGGTGTAGTGTAGTGTAAGTTGCATATGTATGTTGTGCCATGGAAAAGGTGAAACGAATGCCAATTGTCATGCCCTGCCGTGTCAAAGTTTGTTATGACTGGTCTGTGGCTGAGGTTTAATGGCGGAATCCCATGCATCCATCCATGCATGTGTCTGTCATATTTGTTAAAATCCAACTAACTACAATTTAAATCCTCAATTATAACGGATGGAAGGTGAAATTGGGTTACAGGTAGAAATCCATTAAGGTCAATTCAGAGTATTTGAATTTGGCATGGCTTCAAGTCGGAAAAACTCAATTTGTTGATATTTTTATTTCATTTTCATGGGTTTATTGGCATGTCTATATGAGAAACATAGTCAGACAGTCACTTTCATGTGCAGTACTGTTTTGTTGTGTTGCGCATGTGCATGACATGATCGCGGCATACGTACGTAACGTACGTGCGGATTTGAAGACCTTAAACCGCTGAATTTGTGCATTCCACTGTACTCGCCTCAAACAACATTGAAGGAGCTATTATTTCTAAATTAAACACAAAAATCATGAAAGCGAAGCGAGGGGAAGGAAATTAATTTTATTGGTGAACCAAACCTGAGTACATGCCATTTAATGCCATGTGAGTGAGAGCAGTGCAGCAGGTAGGCATACGTATAAAGTTGTACTCGTCATTAGTTCAGGTGCACAGAGCACGAAGTTAATGCACTCACATTAATTAAACGGAAATTTTTGATTGAGCTTCCAAAATCCCCCTTTTGTGGTTGAAGTTTCACTCTGGATTGAAACTTGGATTTTTTGTTTACAAATATTGAAGGTTTGATGCTATATCTATTTAATTTATTATGAGGATTTTCCATAGTATAAGGTGTGGATAAAAGCCAAGCATGTACACATTACATACGTACGATGTACGATTAATTAATGACCACGGCCATACAGAAAATGAAAAGGAAATTGAGGGAAAGGGAACTCCCAAGGAATCATATTAATTTATTTTTATTACCCACAACGAATGACCCCCAAAATCCATCCATTGTTTTTGTTTGTCTTTGGGGACGCCCGGAGAAAGTAAAATAATTCAAGGTACTGAAAAGGGTCAAAAATATTTACTTGAATGGATGGCTGGCTATTCACATTGTTGAAATGCCAAGGCGTGCGTGTGCGTGGACAGGGCAAGGAAGGTGGGAAGGGCATTACAACTGGGAATCGTGACATTTTAAAAACATAACACTAAATCCTTTACTGGTTTCAACAAATCAGGAAAATTTTACTCAAGGAATGAATACCGTTGACCCTGGGGACACAAAAATGGTTGACCTTCAATTTATTTCCACCATAATACTTCATTTGTTTACATTCGGGTATTTTTATCACATTTTACACAATGGCTTTGCATAGTTTTGATTTGATTTGATTTCAATGGGTTTCTCATCTTGAGTTAAATTAGTACTCCATTTTGATTAAACTATGTACGTGTAGTGGTAGTGGTATAAATACATCTAGTGGCTAGTAAGGTATGAATACATACATACATTACATACATAGGACAAGTTGATTGAATCATTAGCAACTCTGTACAGGAAGCGAAGCGGAAAGCAATTGAGGTTTTAGTCATTTGAGCGGACGGACGGACTTGCCTGGATTTCTATTTTCCCAATTTAATTTTCTTCTGTGGATTTAGTGTCAACTTCAACTAACTCCACCGCTCGCTGCTACCTACTTCCATCCACTTGAACATTAATTATACGAAGGTCTATTCAGGGAATGCAAGGTGGATAACACAAAAGCCAAACATCCACAATACATTTAGCACTACATTACATTAGTAGGGATTTATTTTTATGATAAGGATCTCTTGAAGGAGTGTGGTTTTTGTTGAATGGACAACAGTTGACGTTGACAGGCCTGCTTGGTGAAAGTTGACAATAATAATAATAATAAAGTGGCTCCTAACTTTACTCCTGTGGTTTGCTGAATGTATGTAGTCACGGCGAAAATGCTTCATGTAAAAAAATAGATAAGGACCAGGCGCATGCGCGCAGTACGGCGAACTGTACGGCGTCAAACGGAGATGCTACTTGTCTTATTTACATACCAGTGTCAGGAAATTTCAACTGGGTCTTGTGCCGCAATGCAATTTTTATTAGGTGCGGCGAGGGAAGTGTGCGTAAAATTAGTCCCAGCAGCAAACCCATTGTTGAAGAATTTTCTTCCATTTTAGGGCCCATTTTGGATTTCCTCATATCATTTGCATGTGAGATCTACCAAGTGTTTATTTGTGGTGAATTCTATCTTTGTAGTGTCCTTATCCATGGCTGGTTTGGCTATGAGCATTCATTGTAGATTCCAAACGGATAGTAATTGATAAGAGGGGCGACTGCTGCTGAAGTATACATAGCTAACACTTATTTTGGGGAATAGGCAGAAGGCAGGCAGGCTTATTTAAACTTGCACACAGAATACGCGTGGAGTTATCAGATTTTTTTACATTGGTCCACTTTTGGGAAATATTCTTGATTTCTATACGGGTCGACGTCAGGCACTCATTTTCTCTTTGAATTATTTCTTTCAGTAAAGGATTTTTGTATTATTGACTTGATAATGGATGGAGATAAAAGATATCCCCCTCTTATAGATTAGGAGTGCATGAGAAGTTATAATTTGAACATAAGCAAGCGTATGTGTCTAGCCACATATGTAATATAGTA
>JAAXYW010000831.1:0-28804 GCA_036851895.1 Orthonychiurus folsomi | reverse complement strand
GCGCAGTTGCGCGGTCACGTGCAAAAGATTGCATGAAACATGTTTCATGCAATAAAGATGCGCAGGTGTGATAGGGGCTTAACGCTAGTTCGGGGTTGGGTTAGAGAATAACCGTTCGGGGTTGGGTTAGAGAATACGGTGCGCAGAAATTTTTCTAAGTCCCAACACCAAAAAGTGAAAGTCTTAGAATTGCCTGAAAAGGATTTTGGTGAGGTCAAATGACCCTCTTAGAGGGTGATGACCTCCAAGGTCAGCGGGGTCAAAACTTCTTTTGGACTAGCAGGGGCTCTGCCCCTGCCCCCCGCAAGGGTGGAGCTCTGCCCCCCCTAGCCCCCCCGGGGCGATGACCTAACCTGACCTCGAAGGTCATCGCCCTCTAAGGGGGTCATTTGACTTCACCAAAATCCTTTTCAGGCAATTCTAAGACTTTCACTTTTTGGTGTTGGGACTTAGAAAAAATTTTGCGCACCGTATTCTCTAACCCAACCCAAGTTTCTAATGAAAGTGCGTTTAGTTTTAAACAATCAATCATCACAAAACACCATATTAAACTCGTAGGTCCTAACATCATATCAGTGCAGTTTAGCTCGCGTCTTCCCATTCCCGACGCGACGACCGCAACCTGAATATCAATATCCGGTTATTTTGGTCATTGATTAAGCGGAAATCCGGGTATACCAGTTACGCCGGATATTGTGCAAGTTTTGTGGCTGTCTAAACAAGTCGCGTCGTGTTGCAGAACGCTAAAATTCAGCTACAAGGAAGCGAATTTGGAGATTTTGTGTACTCCACTTGTTCTAACATTTTATAATCGATTTGTGTAATTTGATGGCGCTCCTCTTGCACAAACTAATCAAAAGTCCAATCTCTTGAATGCCTTGTTGTTACAACAACAACAAGATATAGCATATGCCGGCGTCGTAACTAGACAGTTTCATTTTGCTTCACGTAAATTTATTAGCAAACCACTGCGGAACGCCATTTAAAGTTAAGCCCTAAAATCCAAATACAGACCGGTGCCTTGTATGGCCTATGGTAACAATACAACAATGGTATATGCCAAGAATGATGCCGCGCGCGGCGCGCTGCGAGTATTGTATGATAGAGAAATCGGAAAATAGCAAATTTTAAATAAAAATGCTTGTGTGCTTTCATGTTTTGTTGAATACATTCATGAACGGACAATGAAATGTGCGTGTAATTTGTCAGAATTGACCTAATTCCTTCCGCCAAAAAAATGCATGGACCCAAGCAGGTTTCGGAGCCAACTTTTTCTTTCTTGCCATGAAATGCATGGCTAAAAAATAGATAGGCCTTTCTCCAGAAAGGAAAGCCTAGTTTCGGAGAAGGTAGGGTAGCAATGAGTTTACATGGGAAGAAAATACAAGGGGAACGGAACGGGTTTCACCAGAGATTCGCTGCAGCCAAACCCGCATGCATCCATGCATACGAGGTTCTCCAGCATCGAATCATCCCTAGTGTCATATGCAGCGTGTCCGGAAATTCCTTTTCGCTGGAGTTGATAATTTTCTCCATTGGATCGATACCCCTTCTCGAATCTCAACCACGTGGGTCCAAAAATCTTCCTCTTTCTCCGGATCCATCTTTTCAAAGGTGGGGGGATCCTTTTGTCCTCTGACCTCCTAAAGCCCAAATTCAATTTCCAGGATGGACGAGAATGTCAACTTGAGTTCAGTTGGGAATTTAACAACAGAATCCCTCACCGCAATCCTTCATCGGAAGTTCAGCCGGGACCAAGTTTACGTAATATAATTTTATAGACTTTCCGCATGCTAAACTATAATTTTTTGAAATACATATACAAATTGTATTCATAATTATTACAGACGTGGTTTGGGGAGGACCTATTATCCCTGAATCTCTATCGTCCATTAGCACTGTATGGGGATGAACAGAAACTGGCGTATTCCTCCGGGATCAATCAACCCCCTCATCTGTGAGTTACATATGCGCCAAAATTTGTTAAGTCAAACTTTAGAGAATGTTTGAAAATTAAACATTAATTACTAGTTGGGCCTTGGTGAATCGAATGCTCACAAGACTTCGAGATGGATTCGAAACAAATAGCATTTTAATTCTTCGAGGGAGGTCAGGATCTGGAAAATCTACGAATGCTCAGCTTGCAATAGATTTCGTCGCTGGCAATAATCTAACGAATTCCGTAATTAACTCAATACTGCCAACTTTACAGGGTAAATGAACTCGCCCTCCTTGAAATGTCGAATTCCGACACAATTTCTCCAAATATAATTTTCTATTTATTTAATCAGCCTTTGGAAATACTCGAACCAGCGGTAACGAAAATGCTTCTCGTTTCGTAAGTCTAAAATTTATATGTGAGCCTATGAATGAATTTAAACGAACATGTACATTTTGTCAGGGTGCTCTAATCGAGGTTCATCTGGATTTCCGCTCAATTCCAACATCTTCCAATGTCTATACCTGTAAGTAAACAAGAACTCATAATTATTCTGACAAGAAACCAAATTGTGTAAAACTTAATGTTCGTTTCTATCAATCACAACTAACTTCTCGCTCGGCAGATGTCTTTGATAAGGTAAAGTGGCTACAAAGACAAACGTCTAATCAAAATAAACCTAATACAGTTGCGGGAATTATAGACCGGCTTACATAACTTTAATTTTGCAAATTTAGTGGAGTGCGGATGGAAGAGGAGAAAATTTTCATATATTCCACATGCTTCTTGAAGGAGCAGAGCCTTCCTTGCTAAGTATGTCAACATTGTACATCAAATATTAAGTAAGTAATGAAACATCACATTTTGATTTAGAGTCTCTTCGCCTCAACCGTTCGCGGCATAATTATCGTATACTGAAGCGTACAAGTTTGACAGGCAATAGCGTGGCATTCCAGCAACTGAAGGTAAAATACTAATAACTAATACAACTACTAAATCCGCCCGGATTTTGACGCCCAGACAGGTTTTATCTCATTTTTACACATTTTCCTCAGAGAAATCTAGAACAGTTTCTTGGGAGGGATCGCACTGTGCAAGTATTCCAGATTGTTGCAGCAATTTTGAAGCTGGGAAACATTGTTTTCGTCCCAATTGTCAGAATTGATGGAAGTCAAGGAGTAGCTGTTTGTTCTAACGAAGGTTGGATTTAGTTAAACCTTACGGACAAAAGAAATATTCACAAAAGATTTGTACAGATCTCCTGGAAATATGCGAGTTGTTGGGAACATCATTCGAGGAACTAAATCACGAATTAACTGCCGGCGGTCAATGCCTATCCAAAATACAAAGAGATAGCCTTATATGTTCGATCTATGCAAGACTCTTCCATTTTATATCATCTGAAATTAATAATTATTTGCAGGTAAAAGGCAAATTTTAAGTTTCTAAATTCTGTGTACAAATCCTCAATCAATTATATTTCTAAACGCATGCAGACCAGGAGCAAGACTGACCGAAGACAAAGCAGCTGGGCTGTTTTAGACATGCCGGGGTTTGAAATCTTGGAGAAAAACTCTGCTCAAGAACTGGCTGTTAACTTAACAAATGAAAAATTAGAAAGTGTTCTGATTCATTCCAAATTAAAAACCAAGCAGGAACTATTCACAAGAGAAGGAATTCACTGGCTGACTTTCAATACTATTAAGCAAGTTTCACTTTCACCGGTAAATTTCTACTTTCTCCTAACTCGTAATCTAGCCAATACGCGTGAAGATACTCAATATCCATTTGCACTAATTTACAGAGCTACGACGTGGTAGATTCATTGCTTCTTCGGGAAGACATTTCTGAAAGAGGAAGCTCTCGATCGCCTAGAAGGAAAGCAGAAGCCTGCTTCAGGTATGGAGAAAAATCTCATTATTCAGAACTTTCACTAATATTTACAATATTCTCAGAGTGGAACATTCGTGGGGATCTGTCAGCTACGTTCCTTGCAAGTCTTCCGAACCAAGTGCATTATTGAGAGACATTTTGTCTCGATCATCTAATCTGCTCGTGAGGAAACTTTTTCCGAACGGTAAAATACCATGAACACTACTTTTAATTTCACCATGCATCAAATGATTTAATTGTATACAGGAAAACCACCTGTGTTAATTTCATCACAACTGGATTCTTCCCTGACAAACCTTATCAGCAAAACAAAAGAAAAGTCAGCGTACCACTTAATTTGTTTGCAGGTAAATTTAAATGTAGCAAAAAATACCTGTTGCCTGGAATTGTTTACCAATATGCCAATTTTGGTAAACACTACAAAGTCATATTCACATTTTTGCAGCCAAACGAATTAAAGATAGACCATATGTTTGAACCAGCCCTTGTTGCTCACCAAGTAAAATGTCTTCGCCTGCTAGACTCACTTCGAGTTGCCACTGCCGGATTTAGTCATCTGATGACGCCTTTAAGATTCCTTCGTCGTTACTCTCTTCTTTCACTATTAACCTGGCCTCTTTGGAAAGGCAATACAATTGACGGTGTTCATGTTCTTCTTAATGACTTACGAATAGACGCACAAAAGTTTTTCCTGGGAAGGAATATCCTCTTCATTAAAGACACGCGAATTGTAAGCGCTACAGTTTTACAGTTACCACAACGGTGTGATAATTCAAGTTGAATTAAAATTTGGTTCAGATTGACGAATTGGAGGGATTAAGAAAAGAGCGATTGGATGACCTTGCAATACTTATCCAGAAAACCTGGAGAGGGCACCGGGATTTCAAGCGATTTACCTCCCTCAAGCGAGCACAGCGAGTAATTTTAAGGCATTTCAGAAAATATTTGGTACGCGTGTTACTTTGATTAGTGAATAGCTTACAAAAATTCCGCATTCATAACTTGGTTTTAAAATTAGCTACGGAGAGGAGAATGGGAATACCGATTAGAAGTTGAACGTAATGAGGCGGCAAGAATAATTCAGGTTGCATTTCGTCAATATAAGGTATGACTAAAATTTAATTAATGGAAGTGCGTGCAAATTTAATCTCAATTTCTGCCATGCAAACTGCAGCGAAGTCAATACTTTGAAAGTTTGCACAATCTGCCAATGAGTCCAACACATTGGGGAGCCTGGCCATTCAGTATATATTTTTCACCATCTGCGTGTGACTTTCTGCAAAAACTGTTCCATCATTGGAGGGTAAATCTTTTAAAACAACAATTGTTTTATGAACTCGTGGTTAAATTTTTGAAAACATATTATCCCAGTGTAAAGTTTTCCGAGAGCAATATTCAAACCGTGATACTCGCAACAGAATGGCAGACAAAGTGACCGCGTCGGTAATTTTTTCCGGCAAGAAATCATCATACCCTAGCAGGTAGGACTCACAATTACTATTTTCTCGCTAAGCAAAGGTTGGGCGGACACGAATTAAGTAATGTGAAGTAAATCCCATTGGATTTCTGCCTTCTGGAAATATAAACGTTGATACCATTCTTACCATTTGCAAGAACACTATTTTAACTTCGATAAATGAAGCCAAACGCAAATAGTGGAGGCTGCAGTAATAAATATTTTCCTTTGTGAAGTACAGGCTTGACCTGGGATATTTGCATATCACTTTTCTGTTTAAAATTTCAGTGTCTGTCATCCATTCTTGGGAGACTACGTTGGCCTAAGTCAGAATTCAGAATGGCGTCGCCGATCATCCGCCGAATCCCTTGGCCTCCTGCTCTTCGCAGATCTTGCTTCAAAAGTAACCCGTTCTGGTGGCAAGGTAAGTTGGCTCTTAACAAGTTCTTGGAGGATTTCAAAATGATCCCTAATTGCTGCTGTTTTATTATGTAAGTTAGTAGAAGTGCTACTGGTTGTAACCAGTTTGTTTGTACTGGTGCTGGACCCACGGAGCTTGGACTTAAGAGAAAAATTGCTGCTTCAGCATGTCCGAGCAATTTCACTTTCACCATTTTCAGATGACATAATTGTCATTCATGTACATCTTGTCCAGGTGAAATAAATTTCCATGACTGATTCCTTCTACAACTCACGAACTGTGCTTCACTTATCTTTGCCAGGATAAGGCGGAGGAAATGAGCTGTGCTCTATTTGGTGGGGGACGCCTGAAAGGTGACTTAATCGTGAACACAACGCATGCCGTGGAAATGGTTACAAAAATTTACGTCCTAGTCAAGGCGGTTACCGGCAAGTCTCCCCCAGTGCATTTCGACCCGCAGTGAGTTTTGAAGGAGAAATTAGATGTTGTTGGTGTTAAGTACAAAAGAAAGTCTCCCACGATCAAGTAACGTCTAATTTTGTCAATTTGTTTAGATTCGATGCTTTTCTCGGGACAAATGGGACTGTATTAGTAAGCTTTAAGTGCCTACACTCTTCACCTGGAGGTCTGCGTATCACAAGAAAATCAGGAAGACTAGAATTTATTCTATGACCAAATCGTTTTCCCACCATAGTATTCAATATTCCAATGACAATAAATCTTTCAACCGAAGTTCCCGTGGAGCCTGAATTGATTCATAATACAGACTAGCGTTCATAAAAAATAACGCCATGGATACGAAAAAAAAACAAACGTCGGACGCACACACGCAGGCACGGATCACAGAGGCAGATTATTTGCATAATAATAGTGTGGGATGCTCCTAATATATTAGGTCCTAAAAAAACCCCTCGCTTTCTTCATGAAGCGCCTTCAGAAATGTATTCGAGCGCCAGCAAATGCAGTGAGAAAAAGCATGAACCCAGGCACTTAAATTAAAATGTTTAACACGTGTATTCTCAGTTGTATAAATTAAAACAACAAATTCATTACATTAAGTACATTTGAGCGTTGCAACCAGCTTCCCCTCAAAAAGTGGCAGGGTCTGAAATTTAAAAAAAAACTTATGAGCACAGCACAACCAGCTAGCGAACCAAATATCTGCTCTATAGAGCTTGATGCGGGTGTTTTCACATATGCAATGATTTACAACAAATAAAATCTCTCACCTGGTCGTCCCTAGTAATTTCCTCTTGGACGACTGAGCCTTCAACGCTTGAGGAGTGCCTCTTGAAGAAATATCGAAAAGGGCCCCGTCTGGGTAAGTGCTCCTTAAGAATTCCTAGTGTTACTTTAGACAGGGGTAGCTTGAAGGCATATGGCACACCTTTCGGATCGTCTTCATAAAAAATAATTGCCGGTATTACTTTTGAACTGGAAGAGCCGTTCCCGTTTCCATTACCACCACGTCCAGTCCTCCTACATAAATAAATCGAGTCTTAAAGTGTTAACACCCACCAGGCCAGCCAAGTTAAATCAAATATGTGGTTGTGCATCTACATACCAGAAATGGTCGCCTGGTAAGGGCACAATAGATCCAGCAGAAGCACTCGAAGTTACGCGAGAGAAAGGAGCCACACTGGAGGACACAACAGATATTCCAGAATCTACAATCTCTGACCGTTGATGTCTCCTGGTAACACGCGCTGACGGGCCAACTCCAGTAGCTCCACTGGCCGCAAACACATCTTCATACCCGGGTGTCCGAGACTGGTGACTTGAAAAGGCTCCTGAATCTGTGTCATCCGGCTAAAATAAAAATTACCACATTAAAGTTATAGTCGTGTTGAATAACCTTACTCCAAAGAAACTTAAACCAAATTATGTATATATTATTTGTTGCAAAATGTTTACCTTTTTAATGTGATGTCCGTGTTTGCGCCCTATATGAAATTGCTTTGGTTTCCCAATAAGCGGAGATTTGCTCATTTGATTTGGAGGTGACGGGCGACCATCAGGTGTTTTGTCAAAAACTCGAGAGAAATGCTCCTCTGTAAGCAAATTACAATTCAATCAATTAGCATTAGAAGTTTAAAATGCGTCATCTGAAGTAAATACTTACCGAGGATATCCTCGGCTTGCTCAGAAGTTTGTTCCTTAAGAGCACGAAGAGCTTCTGCTATTGCACGTGGGTGAGCCAAGTGAGCCTCCGGGCTCTCCATTCGCGGTGTTGCGCTGGAGAAGATGCGTTCCAATCCCTTTGCCTCGCGTTCGGCCACAAGCGTCAGTTTTTGAAGAAGTAAGCTGAAGAACTTCTCCGGGTCATTCTGTATTTACGAAATTTCAAAACACTTATTTCGTGACTGCTTTCTGTTTTAGGTCATGGGCAGGAATATAAACTTGAGCTAAAATAACCTCAGCGACTTGTCCCTTGTTTATGTGTGGGTCATTTTGTCTCCGACAATTTATTTGCACAATATCCACAACATCGTCTACTTGTTGTTGTGGCTGTTTGTGTCTCGAACTGGAACCAGTTGCTCTGCTTTTACTTGTACTTGGCCTATCACGATCACGAAAAGGCATGACCTTCATGACTGGAAAACGATGTTCAGTGTTTGCACCAGAGCTTAAGCTTTGTATTTCAGAATCTTGTCTGGAAACCGTAATGAAGGGAGAGTAACCAGCATGATAAGGGTTTCCAGCTCCACTACTGCTGAAAATTAGAACATATTAACATATTATTATAAAACAATGGTACAACTAGGCTAAAGCCATCGTGATCGTAATACATCAATTATATTATATTACCTGCCATGAATTGATACGTTTCTTAATTTCTGTTCATCTCGCCACCATCTTTCTTCGAGAGCTTTCTTTGTCAAACCAGGTCTTTTTACAACCAGTTCACTGTCTTCTTGAACGGTTTGAAGTGTGATTGAATTTGGATCGGTTGAGGTATAGTTAGCAATGCAATTAATATAAATATCTGACTTGAGAAAATTCGGGTAAAGATTTGTTCTCATGTGAGATTCGACTTCTTGAACAGCTTTGTCAAAAATTGTCACATCCACATATAAATGTTTTGTACTTTCTTTATAAAATGTGTTTAAGGAGTCGCGTGTTGACGAAGATATACCAATTAGTACTTGAGATAAACACAGTATTGAACGGATTTTCTGGGACAGTGTGATTGGCTCATCATCGTTCGCTGAAATATTCAATTTAGTTATAAGCAACGTTGGCGTACTTTTGCGTGTTGAAAATAAAAGCACAAAAATATGCTTTCAATTGTTATAATCATAAACTCACCAGTTGACTTAAGGCCATCAACCGCGTAGATGAAATCCAGTTGGGAAGAAACACCTTCCTGTTGAAGGTATTGCTCAAAAAGTTCCGAACCTGTCGAGATAAGAATCATGTTAGTTTAGTTTATAAAAGGTGAATATCCTTCACTCAACTTAGAAACAAATTTAGTATGGTATTATGTCTATGTCAAATTAGCTATAGTTTAATCTTTGTGGCTCACCTGTCCCATCCTCAAGGAGGGATTGGAGAGAATCGCTCCATTTGAGCCAGGGTTTCAATGTTGAAGAGGAAACTTCAACTCCGGCAGCTCCTGCAATTAAAAATCATAAAGTTAAAGTATTATACCGGAACAAGGATAAGCTTTCATATATACTAGATCGTGTGTGTTAGATGTAAGCCATATTCCAGATTTAACTAGTCATTTATAATACTAAAAACTTCTCACCCGCGGGCCTCCGTTTCTTTCCACTTCCTTCCATGGAAAACTAGTAATTGATTGCTTCTCAGTTAGCCAGATTTGGGAGCACATGCATGTAACTGGACTAACACACTGGACGATGGGGCAACTGGAAAAGGGTCACAAGCCCAACTTCTATTAATACGAACTAAGCTTATTACTTTACTAACACTACTCCAGTCTTATAGTACACAATTATCTAAACTTAAACTACTCATTATTCCAGCTGCCTCTTGCCGCCCACAACACCACCAATTATTAGAATTACAATTAGGCACACAACGGAGGATGCAAATCGTATTCACCACTACAGGGGAGGAAATTAACCCTTCCATCCCTTTTCCACCGACAGACGGATCACACACCCTGATTTATTCACTGATTGTTGAAATACCCTGTAAGCCCATTGGACTCAAGACTCCCCTTTTTCTTTAATTTCTAAAATTGAAGTCAAAAAATATAAAATGCTATACTAAAAAGAGACGGGCAGCGAACGGGTGCTCCCATTCCTTTGAAGTCGCTGTCGCCAATCAAATCCAAGGGGCTTGGGCACCACAAGGAATCAAATCAAGATCTGTTGGCGCCCAATAAGAAATTCTCCCATCTGTTCTCAACCAGAGGCCTCCATTCCCTCCAACTGCGAATCTCGGTTTTAATGAAACGCAGATTAATTTGATTCTGATTAAATTTCAAGTTTTTGCAATGTGGATTCTTGAAGATTTTACTAAATTTTTTCATAACGAACTGCCGGTGCCAATGCAATGATGACACAAGAAATGAAACGTAAGTCTTACATTGCTGTTGGCTGTTTCCTCTCCCTAACCTTACGATTAGTCCAGTGAAATTTGGAAATCATAACCGTCAAATATTAGCTTTGGTATTATCTATTTTATAGTTTTTGTAGTTGAAGAACACAAAGCTGTAAAATGTCTTTGAGTATGAAGTTTTCATAGTTCTTCAATGCGCATCAAAATATTAACGCTTCGCGTCTACTATTTATTTGAAACGTTCCGTTGGCCGGGACGAACTCACAAACGACTATTGCCGTGAAAGTATGTAGAATTTTGAATTTTTGAAAAACAGAAGTTAAAAGATTGGCATTCCTGCATAGCATAACCAGAACCCAAACCAGCATACCACTATACTATACCACTATACTGCGACCTTGTGTCGTCAATTCGTATTGCGCAATGAGACAGTGTTTGTGCTTCCTTGCCAGCATATTCTGGGCAAGTGTAATTATTTGCAAACCGACCATCCCTTAATCAATCTAACCAGTCTCAAGACTCAAGAGCCAAGTATACCGGTTTGACAAGGCCAACCCAAAATCCCAGCAAAATGACAAATTCTACCACCAAAATCCTCCGCACATCTTCTTTTCTATCTTCACCAGTCAGCAAAAGAGAAGTGTTGCTCGACCAGTTTTTATGATACCCTGATTAGTTTTGTATCCACAAAATGCTTGGCATAATACTGCACTGCCAAATGCATTGTGAAGTCCACCACGTGCATTGCAATTGCAACTCACATTTTTTCCGTGCTCTCCGTAATAAATCCGTAATATTTTCTCTATAATTTTTTGACGGTTTTGTGTAATGTATAATTATTACATCTGAATTGTTGCTCACACTAATTGCAATGTCTGATTACGCCGATGAGAAGACATCACTCCTGAGTAATTCGTCCAAAAAGGATTACACGCTTGAGGTTTGTCAAATTAACTAGGTGAGAGCAATATTTTGGTGTAATATAATAATACTATTGCAAATGTGTGTTATTAAAGATCTCAGGAAGGCACGATTATCACAAAAGATACGACAGTGTAACAAATCAACTTGTGTCAGTGACTTACACATGGGATAATTTTAAATGTTTGGGCAAAGATTGCGCAGAAGTCTCGCTGTTTCGGCTTCGCAAGTGACAAATATGTGGAAAGACAAATTCTTCATAGCAGTAAGCCTTGTGAAACAAACTTTAATCACGAATAATTCCAAATTAAAATATGTTTCAAAATACAAACAGTTTGCGGAGAATCAAGACCCGGTGAACTTTTGGCAATCATTGGCTCCAGCGGGGCAGGTAAAACCTCCCTTTTGAATGCTCTGACTTTCCGAAACACGGAGAGCATGCGAATTGAGGGGACGCGGATAATAAATGGGGTTTCAGTTGGACCTGATGATTTATCAGCTCTGTCGGCATACATTCAACAGGATGACCTATTCATTGGCACTTTGACAGTGAAAGAGCATCTCATATTTCAGGCCCGCTTGCGAATGCCTCGCCAGGTTTCGTACGAAGGAAGATTACAACGCGTAAATGAAGTTATGCAAGAAGTAAACTAACTCCAAAAATATTTAATTTGCAATTCTTAGATGTGAATGTATAAATCTTAATTGGCTCTCTTCTGATTTCAGGTTGGGCTCACAAAGTGTGCGGACACACTGATTGGTGTTACAGGTAGAATCAACGGGATTTCAGGCGGAGAACAAAAACGCCTTGCTATCGCATCTGAAGTAATATTTGTGCAGTGTGAATATGTCAAAACGCAAAACATTGGTTAACTAGCTTAAAACATTCCACAGCTCCTTACAGACCCGCTCTTGCTCTTTGCGGATGAACCGACTTCCGGACTTGATTCATTCATGGCTCAAAATATTGTAGAAATATTGAAGCAAATGTCTACAAAAGGAAAATCCGTTGTAGCCACAATTCATCAACCTTCTTCAGAAATCTATTCGCTCTTTGATCGAGTTATCTACATGGCTGAGAGTAGAGTAGCATTCATGGGGACCACGGAAGAAGCAATTACGTTTTTTAGTTTGTAAGTGAACTAGAAGCAAGTTTATTAAGAAATATACTAACATATACCAAAAAATTCAGGCAGGGCTTGAGATGTCCACTGAATTACAATCCAGCGGATTATTTTGTGGAGGCATTAGCTGTTCAGCCAGGATGTGAAACAGAATCTCGAAAAAGAATTTTACATACGTGTGATGCATTTGAAGAGAGGCAGAGGGGAATTGTAAAGTTCCAGGTACGCCATTCATTCTTGGATTTTCACAATGGTATTTCAACATTAACAAGATACGAATACAAAAGTGTGCGTTTTACCAGGATATTTCTGGCACTCAAAAAAACGAAACCGAAGAATTCCTGCAAATGCAGTCAGCAATTAGTAATCAATCCGTGTACAGGGCATCTTGGCTATCTCAATTCCGTGCAGTGTTCTGGCGATCATGTCTTACTTTGATTAAGGAGCCCATGCTTATTCGCATGAGATTATTCCAAACGATTGTAAGTATCATAATAATAATTATATTGGTATATATTTTAAAATAATCATAAAATGGTTTGGTACTTTGCCATTATCGCTATATTCTGAGCCTGATTGTATTCCAGGTTGTCGCGTTAATTTTCGGGCTGCTGTTTGCTGGACAAAAGATGGATCAGGACGGAATTATGAACATCAAAGGAGTTCTGTTCATATTTATTACAAGTTTGACGTTTCAAAATGTCTTTTCGGTTGTAAACGTAAGAAAGAATTGCCCCCGAAGAAGGAGTCACTGGTTCTTAAACCTTAAACTCATATTTTTATTGGTTAGGTCTTCTCCGCGGAATTGCCTGTATTCTTCCGGGAGCATTTTAACGGGATGTACCGAACAGATGTTTACATGCTTTCTAAAACCCTGGCAGAATTGCCACTTCAAATTTTATACCCCTGCGTGTTTCTTTCCATTAGTTACTACGTAATTGGCCTGAATCCTGATATAACGAAATTCCTGAATGCACTAATGATAGTGGTTTTAATTTCAAATATTACATGCTCATTTGGTAAGGATGTCTTTTAATTTTTAAAATAAACGTATAATTTAACCTTTATTTTTTACTTCTCTTGCTAGGATATTTTGTTGCGTTGCTCTTCGCCTTCTCATATAGTTAGCATGGCCATTGCTCCAACCTCAATTCTTCCACTTCTGATTTTTGGGGGTTACTTCCTCAACAAACAGTAAGTAATTTCGCTGATAGTTTAAAGTGTTGGTAAAAATTTAAAAAGAATAGGAAATTAAACAAAACTAAACCAAAAAGTTAAAATTATCCAGAACAATTCCTCCATTCTTGGCTTGGCTTAAATACTTGTCATGGTTCTTGTACGGATTTGAGGCATTGAGCATCAATCAATGGACCGGTGTTGACAAAATTGAATGTGGTCAGCCTAACATAACTTCGACTTGCCTGGATAATGGCGGAGAAGTCCTGTTTTCCCTCCATTTCGAGCCGGTAGTCAACTACATTATTCACATTTTACTTCAAAATGGGTAGATCGTTTTATGTATAATTTTTGCTCCACATTTGATGTAGGAGGACTACATGGGAGATTTGTTGGGGCTCATCACTCTCTTAGTAGCGTTCCGAGTGGCTGCGTTTCTTGTTCTGCTTGCGAAGACAATGAGATGGAAATAAAAACAAAATTTTATTTACTCTCCGAGAGAATTTATTTCACAGATTCATTTGAACTGTAGGTTTTAGAAGTAATTTTATTTCTAAAAGTATATCCAGTTATATCCAGTTAAGTTAACTTCATGCTCAACAAACAACAAATCAAGCTGATGTGATGTTGATGCTTTGTCGTAAAAAGGAAATACATATTGTTTTGAAAATTTGTTGGCAAAATTATTTACATAACATGTGTGATTTAAATTTCTTCAATTTCTATTTCACAGCAAAGCAATGACGTTAAGCTTCGGCACATCACACTCGCTAGTATGATGCCCCAATGCCGCAAATTATAAGGGGGCCATTCTCTAAATTCAATTTTATTTAATAAAACCAAACAATAAACATGCATTTCATTAAATTGCTAGATTAGCTTTTCTGTCCTCCATCTTCTAAAGTTAATTCTTTCCTCCAGCTTACATTATCAGACTAGAACCGCAATCTGGCTTTAAAAATGTTGGTATAATGAATAAATCATGAGGTTTTCTTCAAAGGGCTTCACACAATTTTACTGCTTTCATGTTGGTTTAAGAGACTTGTTTTTGCTTTAAAACTTGTTTTCATTCACTGGCATTCAGGAACTCAGCGCCGTGTTGGTTATATCATCTGTCTATCACACAATCTTTGCTTTTGCTTTGCGCGTGGATTGTTGGTTGAGTCAAGCGACCAACTCATTTTGCGAAGGGCACAAGGCAATCTCCACTAATTTTTATACATTCTTGGTGGATTTCAATTTTTTGTAGTACGAGTCAGGAGTTGAAAGTTCATATTTGTCTGGGATTCTGACTTAGTGGGTAATTTACAGCGTTACACTACATGTGTGTATGTCAGAAATGGTTGAGAACGAGACAGATTCCGCAATTCATATCAAGCGGCGACAGTGGAAACGGAATACAATTGGATACATTTGGGGTTAGTATAGCTGGTATATTTGACATATAGTGTAAATCGTGTCATAAATGTTAGCAAATTTGAACATTTGTTGCCAGGTTCCGCTAATGACTTCATCTGACAAAATATTTCCTGATGACTACACCCCTGGCATTACCTTAGCTTGGAAGGACATTTCTGTTTATGTGCCAGTTAAGAAATCTGGATATTTTCAGAATGCTGAGCGACACCACAACTTCAAGCGTGTACTTAACAATGGTAACTTGATGCAAATTACTTCAAAAGTGTGCATGATTTTTTAATGCAAAGGTTGTGCGTAAAATTGTGTTAACAGTGACTGGTGTTGTTTACCCTGGCAGCTTGACCGCCGTGATGGGTTCCAGCGGGGCCGGGAAAACCACATTATTGAACACTTTGGGTCAAAAAACCAAAGGCACGTTAAAATTTTTGTCTTGCTTGAACGCAGAAGAGCATATACCTATGTATGTGCAGAATTCAACTAGATTTCATTGCTTAATGATGCTACGATGCAGGTGACGTTGAAATCAGCGGAGAAATCCTGGTTAACGGAGAATCAATTGGATCTACTATGGGAAATATCTCCGGATTTGTTTACCAAGAAGATTTATTTGTAGGGACGCTAACCGTGTCTGAACACTTACATTTGATGGTTTGAAAATAAATTTCAAGTATTTGTAATAATGGTTGCGGCAAAGGCAAAGTTGCGTCTTGTGGTATTTGCAATTTGCAGGCAAACATAAAGCTGGATAGGAGACTAGGGCGGTCGGAGAGGAGACGAAGAGTGGACGAGCTGCTAATTGACCTGTCTTTGAAAAAATGTGAGAATACCAGAATTGGTATTCCTACTCAGAAAACTGGGATTTCAGGAGGAGAGAGGAAGCGCTTAGCATTTGCTACAGAAATTTTAACAAATCCTCCGCTCTTGTTTT
Source organism: Orthonychiurus folsomi (assembly GCA_036851895.1). Classification (NCBI taxonomy): domain Eukaryota; kingdom Metazoa; phylum Arthropoda; class Collembola; order Poduromorpha; family Onychiuridae; genus Orthonychiurus; species Orthonychiurus folsomi. Next base: position 12,997 of record JAAXYW010000831.1, on the reverse strand, counting down.
GCGATGAACCGACAACCGGGTTGGACAGCTATTCAGCCAGGAAAATTGTCGGAATGCTGAAAGCCATGGCAGAACAGGGGAAAACAATATTGTGCACAATTCATCAGCCATCATCTCAAATCTTTTCTATGTTCGATCAGTTCTGCTTATTGGCAGAAGGCCGGTCGGCTTTTATGGGATCTCTTGAAGGAGCATCCAATTTTATGAAGAAGTTGGGATATGAGTGCCCACTTCACTACAATTTAGGAGATTTTTATATAAGGACGTTGTCCGTATTTCCGGGAAACGAGTTTGAGAGTCGAATGACCATTAAGAAAATCTGCGATAACTTTGCAAAATCTCCAGAAGCTGAGGATATTCAGGATAAGGTTCTCCTTGAAACAAAAGCCCGTCGCGAAAAAAAGGTTAGTTGGAAGTTATACTCTGAATAGCCTTTACACTCGTTTATTATCTTTATTTGTGAGTTCTCTGTCTTGCAGGCTAGGGATTTACAAATTGCTCAAATAAGAGCGTGAGTGCTGTAGAAATAATCATTGTGTTAAAAATTTAACTAATCAAATAGTATTTAATTTTAAACAGAGAAAAGCCTAACTGGTTCAGGTTAACAGCACTATTAACCTCGAGGGCATTCATTAATATAACTAGAGACCCCAAAGCACAAAAAATTCGGCTGCTGCAGAAATTGGTAAAATATCTACGTTTTAACTTGAATGAACTCTTTTAACACATACATCTCTTTTCTTAGTTTCTCGGAATTATTCTTGGGCTTTGCTACATGGGCCTTAAGCTAAATCAAGAAGGGATTCAGGATGTACAAGGAGTTATTTTCTTAATCATCACAGAGAGCTCGTTTCCAGCACTGTACGGAACTTTGCTGCTTTTCCCTACAGAATTTCCCCTATTTTTACGTGAAGAGAAAGCAAATTTGTACCAAGTTAGCTCGTACTATTTTGCAAAAATTGCAGCGCAAGTAAGTTTTTGGCAAGAACATGCCATGGAATTGGTCCAATACAATGCTTAATCAGATTTTATTAGATTCCTGGACACACGCTAGAAGCTATTGTGTTATCGATTGTATCGTATTGGCTGGTTGGGCTTAGGCCTGATTGGGCAGATTTTTTCCTTACGTGTTCTGTGGTCATTTTGACTGTTAACATCTCCGCAGCCGCCGGTAAGACTATAGTATAATTAAATTGCCAACGAAGATGTGTTATTCCGGGCCCTGTTCTTTTACAGGTTCCTTCTTCTCCGCAGCCTGTGGCAGTGTCAGCAAATCTTCTATAATAATGATCACAATTGACTATATTCTGATGGTTTCTGGTGGCCAATTCATAAATTTGAGGTGAGGAAATTTATAACAGGCAGTTTTTTGCATTGTGAAGATTATTGCTCGAGCAACTTATCACAGGTCATTGCCGGTCTACGTTTCTTGGGTAAAATACTTGTCCTGGTTCATGTATTCCAATGAAGCGATTTCTATTATTCAATGGAGAGGCGTTAGTAACATCAGTGAGTTCAGGAAATTTTACAATGCCATTACATGTGCGAAACAATCATAGCAATCTTTTTTAATCTAGCTTGTGATGTTGACGCAGACCATTGTGCGACTACCGGAGAAGAGGTTCTCACGTCAAGGAGTTTTGACGAGAGCCATTTAAATTTTGATTTTATTGGTTTGGCTGGAATCTTCGTTTTATTTCACTTGGGTGGATACATTGGCCTCATGACTAAAAGTCGAAACCAGTGAAATTCTGGTTTTTGGAATTGCGTACATTTGTCCATTCTTTCCTTCTTGTGATCTCGAGGATCGGAATAAACAATTTGTATGTTGGTCTGACCGCGCTTATTACGCTCTGCCCATAATAAAAGCGAACTCAAATTAGAGCTGTTAGTCTTACTTACAGCTTCTGTTGTTTAACTTATAAAAACCATTAAAACCAATAGTCCACGTATCTCATGTCTCAGTCAATATTTACACTATATTTTATGTCACTGTCCTCTCGTCAATTCGGTTTAACTTTATTCATCTCAGGAAACAATATCCACGAAACTCTCTCACCGACAAAACACGTGTGTAAACAAGAGCCAAAGAGGACCTTTCTTACTTCAAGTTTTCCTTTCAATTCTACAAGTAATAATTGCAACGAAATCCTCATTCTATTCTATACATACAAAATGCAAAACCAAACAACTCTAGTAGTAGTGTTATCGGGTTCTGGCTATACAACAGCAGCGCTTGTTTATGCGTTGCAAATTAAGGATGTAATGTCACAAACTTTCTGGTAGTGGATGGGTGAGTTGTGCCAAAAATTATAAATTTAAGCATTCCATTCCTGTAATCAAGTACATGAGTAATTAATTAGCATAAAAATAAAAGGTATCGACTCCACTACTTAAATATGAAAGTAAAACGTAAAAGTGAATGCTGCGGCACAGCACGACACATCCGACTTCACTCACCATCCGGTCATGTGTGCTCTGCTCTGCGTTACTTGAGCTCCCCGCGCGAACACTCACATTTTAAAACGGGACTTTCTTTATTTAAGATCTATTTACCAACTAACGCGCTTCTAGAAGTTAGTTTGAAAACACCCATTGTTAATTTGACATTGTGAAAGCATAATATAACCAGGGAAGAAGAGCAGAAGAGAGAGAAATGTGAACCATTTCCTGACAATTTTACCCTACTCAACTGCATGTGAAGGGTAGTAGATAGACTAATAAAAGGAAAAGTTTTTATAAATTTAGTAAGGAAGGACAATGAGAATGCACTCCTCCTGTGGGAAATGTAGTCCAAATATAATAGTGGGGGCCCTCCTCGTGTTCTCTGTGATTGTCTTGTACAATTACTGGACAGTGTCAGTGGTGAATAGGGATTTGCTCCTGAGGATACACAGCCTGGAGCAACAGGCCATTTCCTTGTAAGCTTTTGTAAATAAATTGGTTTATAATTCGGATTGTTGGTTGTAAACTTTTTGTGTTTGAGCAGGGTCAGAACGAAGGAATTACTCCAGACGAATATAGAGAAGGTAGAAGAGGAGAAATCCGGACTTCAATCATCGGTACACAAAGTAGAAGCACATGAATCCGATTTAAAACAGCAAGTCAAAGCAAAGGAGAATTCCTTGAAAGACCTCCTCAGTGAGCTGGAACGTGCCAAAAAGTCTTCACAAACGTTGCGTGATGAACTCGTAAGAATTTTAGCAATTTAATCGATTTACGACTCCTTAGGCTCATATAAATTCATTTCATTTTATAATTGCAGACATCCAGAAAGGAGGCTAGTCAGAAGGAAATCAGTGAGTTAAAAGAAAAGGTTGTGTCACTCGAAGCTCAAGTTGTGGAAAAATCAAACTCGAACGATGAACTCCAGGAACAGTTAGAAGCAAAACGAAAAGCTTTAGAAATAGCAGAGAAGAAGTTAAAAATGGGGGCGCCTCCAACTTCTGCCAAATCGACTACAAAAGCTGACGACCCGCTCGCGCAGCCTGTTCTTCTCAATGATCCAGCAGGTAATTACGCTTGTAATGCCGGTAGCAACATCCCAATGGACTCTCAATCTAATTTTTGGAGCGCATGGCTGAGTCTTTCCTTCATTTTCATGTCCTAATAATTATAAACTAATTCGGTGTTTTGTCTGGATTATGGCTGCATGTGCTCCTGTGCTGTGTCTTGCGTTGTCCTTTCTTTCATTTTGGTTGGAAACATTCAGTTCCTTATCCGAATGGTTGGATGGATCGGCGGTTTTCGCGAAAGAATCCGAAGATCCAGCTAAATCATGCCATTGTTGAAGGAGACCGAGGATTGCGTGGCCATAATTCCCCGGTTATCATCTTTGATCCACCTACAGCTAAAAAGAAGAAGGCTCGCTTTAGTGTTTTGGATCCACCAAAGCCTGGTTCGATCTACTTTAGACCCGGTAACATACTATGAAAGCCTTCAACTTGCTTTCAAAACTAGGCAAAGCTTTACTTTCATCAAGAACGGGACCCTTGATCTCAAGTGATTCTAAGTTTGTTGATATATTTGTTTAACGCGTCTGTATGTTTCAACTTAGTCTTTTAGTCATGCAGTGTGCGATTTTCTTTGTAGCGCATAGCTTTGGCTTTCTGAAAATAACTTCTTAACCTTCTTTTTGCTGATATTGGAGTTCTTGACATTCGAATTCTTACACATTGGACTTTTTTTTACATATTATGCCTGTGTAGAGCAACAAATGAATCCTGATGTTATTCCCGGAGCTGGTCTGCCTTCCATAAAGTCAGACAAAGCACAAGATGACACAAATAATGCTGCGGAGAATGGAGTTGGGCCTCCCGGAGGTGAAATCAGCCGGGATGGGATCGGCGTTTTGCCTGTTCCGGGCGCTGGAGGAGAAAATTTGGATGCTGCTGAAGACGACGGCGATCATCAGCTGAAGGAAGGTAATCTGTTAGCTGTTATTACAACTAAATAATGTTAAGTGCTAAAGTCCACGTGGCATATGTGGAATCAATGCGAATTGGCCAGTTGCCAGTCGGTGAACCAGTTTCTCACAATTGGATTGATAAAATTGTGCGAAACCGCGTAAAAAACTGCGAAAAAAATCCACACGTTAGATTTTTGTTCAAGCATTTTTTATGAAATAAGTTTGAAATGTTAATTTCTTCATTCGCCTCCCATTCCTCTACAGCAATCCACCAAGGAGCGCAAAAGCAGGATTTGTATAAAGCCGAACATGTTGACGCTTCCACTTTATCTTTATACTCATTTTCAGATGGAACGGATCAATCTCCCGATGGAATTTTATCAGCGAAGGAAATCAAGGACTCAGAGCCAGCTGGCGTCGTCCCAGCACCTCCGAAAGGCGAATCCGGAATACAAGACGCCGTACCAGGCCACGGCGGACAAAGCGGGCAAGATGTCAGAGAAGCTGCTCATCTCGCCGACCTAAGTCTTCATAATAATTTGTGAAGTGTTTTCCATTTATGAGACTGATTTGAAGTATTCCTTTGTTAGCATGGCTAGTTGAGTGTCAGTCAGTGCTATCATGCCGCGATTGATTTAGTAAATTAGTACACTGACTTAGAATTGTTATTTAAAGCCAAAATGTAATCCAGTCCGCCAAATCTGCGGTCTCACAATTTGCTACGCATGTTTAAGCAGCTTTTTTCAGCCACAAACATATATGCACATAAACCGTGTATAGTGTTTGCTCCATCCAGTAAAATCCTTTATCAAATTGACGAACATGATTGACAAATATTATAGGATTAACGAGTATCTTTATTATACAGCTCTATTGCTACCGTTCAACTATGTCCTCGAGTAATAAATCACAAATGGGCCTGTTGTGTAATCCTGAATTAAATGTGCTCTTTATTGCATTTGCATTTTTTTAAAATATATAAATCCTAATTTTCGCCTTAACTGGTTCTTAATTTTAAGGCACCAATAAATTATTATTCAACGCTTAAAAGTAGACCAGTCTTAATTTGTGGCCATAGCCAACGGGCATGTACTTTTTCATAAGGCAGTACATTTTGGNTCTTAATTTTAAGGCACCAATAAATTATTATTCAACGCTTAAAAGTAGACCAGTCTTAATTTGTGGCCATAGCCAACGGGCATGTACTTTTTCATAAGGCAGTACATTTTGGCTCTGTAGTTGAGAAAATGGAACTGTAAAACAGTAAAGGTAACTGAACCCCAACTCCCAACCAAAATAAGACTCTTGAATGGTGAGGACAGACCGAGTGATGACAAACAAGGGAACCTTATTTATATTTGCATTATCGCATATTGCACGTTGCACGATTGGACTTCACTCAACACCTAAATTCAAATGAGCTCATTCTCATTCCCAACTGGCCATTCGCAGTGAGAAAATTGGGGCCACCAATAAAATATTAATTTTGCCTAATCTGGATAAGAGTTCTCAAGCAATACAAGGCGGCAGATGCAAAGATTAACAATGGAATATATTCCCATCTCATTACTTCACCAGCCAAGAATGTGCACCCGGGAATTTTTTTTTGCTTAAAACCGGATATTTGCACTTGCACGATCTTGTACCGGCATGTACGGCAGCCGTTCTAAATTTTAACGATCAGGGGAAGACCTTTTGTACTTTGAGGCAATAGAAAGAAGACGGTGGCCAATGTGCAGAGAAAAATTAATATTACAAAATAAATACAACATTTTAAAAAACATTTCAGCTTGATTATGCCCGATAGCATAAAGCTATGAACAACCTTTTTTTAAGAGTGTCCGTCGTGTCGCATTCATTTTTAGATTTCCATCTTTCACAACAGCTGTAATTCACCCTGAATTATTGTTAAACCTTCCGGTGTTTTACAACTTCGAGTGCAGTCTTTAAAATGCAAAGCTGCACTGCTCAGCCACATTTTGCAATAATCAGCTCAGGTCTGACTTGCACGCAGGAGGTAGCATGCAGATGCAATTATGCTATATGCACAGCACAGGTAAAATAGAATTGTAGTTGGGAAGTCGGGGAAGCAAATGCTTAACATCCGCCGCGCGTGATTTACTTGGGTAAAATTAGAGTATGGTTTCTCGCAGTTTTTGGAATTAAAAAGTAGGATCGTAAATGATAAGGTTAAGTAAAACTGCAAATATTCGCAGTTGCTTGTATGCAATTAAATCAAATTAGTATTAAAATGGGCTAACGGATGCTGGGAATGGTTTTTAATAATGTGCTTCAAGAGACGAGCAACTCCGAGGGCAGTTGTTACTTGCATGCAATGCCTTAAGTACCTGATACTTGGCTCCAACTAAAAAGGTCAGAATGGAAGTCCGTCAGGAAAGATAAAATAAAGCTCACACGGAGGGTAAAAAACTGGATTCAACAACACAAAACTTTCCTGTGGGAATTATGATTGCTGGCTGCATTCATTTCTTGCATTGTCTTTTCTTTTTCGGATATTAATTAGAACTTCCGCTCAGGTTCTTGTACTTAAGCCCGAGTCTCACTCTCGTTCGTTCTTCATTCCGTCTGTTTATTTGTTCCAGTGAATTATCCTATTCCCTCCGTGGAGCACATCTGTTTTGTCCACTTCAAAATTTTTGATCATATTAAAAACAACAGCAACAAAAGGATTTAATTAGACTGAAGGGAGAAGGTGAGAGTGCATTGCAGTTGCATTGCATGTCATGTTGCTACTTGGTGCAATGTTCTGGCAAGGCAACTTTCAAGCTTCTCCGAGATTCAGCAGTTTGGGGAAAGGATTCAACGGAAATTGCGTAAAAAGCAACCAAAAAACACAACAGTAGTGCGCAGAACATACAAGCACACACGGTTTGTCAAATCTTTTCATAGTGGAATGGCAGAAAAGAAAATCTTGTTACATGTTAAAGGAATAAAGGGTATGGTATTTTCTTATAAGTGGTGCAGTGAATACTAACTAGATTACAAAAGTTCCTAAGCCGAATTGAAATCATTGGTATCTTATATTGGAGCACGTGGGACTTCAAAAAAAATTAGTCTCCCGAAGTCCCTCCTAGAAAAAATTGGTACGGTGGCGGCGGTAAGAGGATCTATCCAAATCCTAAATCACCACCATTACCCCCGAAATAATTTTATATCCGCTTACCGCATTGCTGTTTGTCAAATCTTTTCATAGTGGAATGGCAGAAAAGAAAATCTTGTTACATGTTAAAGGAATAAAGGGTATGGTATTTTCTTATAAGTGGTGCAGTGAAAACTAACTAGATTACAAAAGTTTCTAAGCCGAATTGAAATCATTGGTATCTTATATTGGAGCACGTGGGACTTCAAAAAAAAATTAGTCTCCCGAAATCCCTCCTAGAAAAAATTGGTACGGTGGCGGCGGTAAGAGGATCTATCCAAATCCTAAAACACCACCATTACCCCCGAAATAATTTTATATCCGCTTACCGCATTGCAAGTCGCATTATATATTTTTTAATCCAAATATTTGTATACCTAAATGATGTAGGTTAATGTGACTTGTTCGTTCGGATTGTTGAGTGGAATGCTATTTGATGACCTTAATAAAATTATTCCACATTCCACATTGTTACTGTGATAATGATAATGTATACATTTGGATTTCTCTCTTTAATTGAATTATTTTAACGCGATTTATCAGCCAGGTTAGATTCCATGATTGATTGAGAACTACAGAAGCCTTCCAGCCCGTGAGAACTTGATGCAGTAAATCAGGAAATTCTCCGGTTACCAGAAACCAGTTCCTGCACTCCTGCACAGGAAACAGAATACATTTCACGGATGAGTGAGTGGGTCGAGACAGAGAACTGTGGAAAGCTTGTTATTAGTTGAGAAAATCTTCATATGGTCGTATGTGATATAAAACTTACAGAAATTAGGATGTTTGACCAGGGACTTCGTAGCTAGAATCCAGCCGTGAGAAAAGCGATTAAATCCCGCTGCTTTATTCATAGTAGCTAATTGTTAACATTACATTATACTTGAAACGTTATTAAAACAGCGTGTTCTCCGGTGTTTTTTCAACTTTACTAGAATTTGTCATATTTGGAAGACAGATTTCAAGTAAGGCATCACCATACCACCCAGGAAGAAATAGGATGTGGTCAAGATCCAAAATTGGTGGCGACGCCGCGCGCCGTTATTAGATGTCAAAGTCAAACAAGTAGGGTTCGACCAACTCAACTCTCATTTGTAGCCAGCAGTATTGTAGAGATTTGTAGTTCATGACCTTTCTTAAGTGGGTCAATTATGCGTGTCAATGCAAATCGAACCTTCGCACATATTCATTTATAAGCAATGGAGACAGCTGCATGTGTGTCCGTTTAAGGAAGTAAAATTAAAAGCTCTTCCTTAAGACGAAGGCTCAGTCTCGGGAATACTGACGGATGAAGAGAGAACCATTAAATGAAGTCGTGAACTTTTTATTGCACATCTGCAGGATTTTAAATTAAAATAAAATTAATGATATGAATTTGACACATATTCATGCATTTTACTGTTTGGCGATTTTGAGAATGTCCCGTTACTCCGTTCTTTCTTATGCTGATCTTAAATACACAAATGACGACGACGGCTTATCAATCAACGCAATGCCCGAGAACCCAACGCAGGACTAAATTTTTACACAAAGGAAATGCTGCGGGCAATCTTTTTTTCCCATTTGGTTAATTGCATACTCACAACCAGACAATTTGAAATATTACTTTGTATTGTTTGAGTCACATTCCATCTTCTACAAAAGTAACATAATCCATTCAACACTTAATTTTATATGCAAATGTACCGTACCTTACAGGGTGGACATCCTTAGAGACACTTAGGCATTCTACACAGGACGAGGGTTCGTCTTCATTTTACTGTCCGTTTTAAAAGGAGTTGAGACGAACCATTCCTAATCAATCATTTGTAATTAAAACTCTCAATATAGAAATATAAGTTGCATGTATCGTGCCTGAGGGAGCGGAATTAACCCAACTATATAAAACAAACTCAAACGTGACCCGCTGGGTCCATTACTTTCCTAGTGAGACTTCGGTGATATGGCAAAATGGAGAAATATAATTTGTTTTTTAGTGGCGGTGATCGTTCAAGTAGGAGCATTTTCTGTTCTCAATCAAACGTTTAATAATTTTGATGAAAGTTTTGATTTGAAAGAGCAACAGCTGGGAGAATATGAGGACGGAATTCCATACAGTCTCCCGGAAATCCAGAGACGGAAATCTAAATGTAAAGCTAACCCAACCCAACCCGGCAAAATCAGGAAGACCAAATGTGATTTTGAATTGAGTTTTATGGTAATTTGTTTACAGTATTTCCGCTCTTCACCATTATCCGGTTTACAAATGAACCGTGTCAAGGATCAGATCCACTAGAGCGTGGTGTTTGTTACACAAGGTAAGTGTAATTTAGATCATGATTAGTAGTTCGCATAACTCCTCTAATATTTACTTTGTTGTAAAACGCAGTGTTAACGCATATGGTAAAAATGTTTAATTAAGGGACTTTTCTTCTGCTGAATATTTCCTCAAGGTTGCATGTACACAAATAAGTAGATCTAAAATCACTGCTACAAACCAGGACATGACAAGATAAGAATTCCTCGTAGGTATAGCATCTTCTTGCACAGATTCTTTGGTTGGTGTATTAGTAGAAGTACATCGCAAAGTATAAGGACGCTTTGATGAAACTAATGTGATTTCAACAATTTTCATTTCAGAAATCAATGTACTAATAACTTAGGAGTCAGCATCGGGACCTGTGCTCAAGGCCTCGGTACTTGTTGCCAATGTAAGTCACAGTGATTACTCCTTCAAACCCGTTTACTATGATTTGCTAAATGTTGAAATTCGGGATCCTGCAGTTTATGCGACGTGTGGAAATGTCATCACACAAAATAATACTCTTTTCCGGAATCCGGATTACCCTAGCAAATACAGACCAACTACCGTTGGTGACATTTGCCAAGTCCGCGTGCGGAAGCAACTGAATGTTTGCCAACTTCGGTTAAATTTTCTCAAATTTGACATTGATGGTCCAGTTGGTCCTCCACCTGCGGGACAAACACCACCCATGAACAACGACGGAGGAAGTTGTAAAACAGACGCGTTTACTGTTTCCTCTTCTGGCACTGCTGCCCCGACTATTTGCGGAAACATGGCCAATCAGCACAGTGAGTTCTTCAAATCACTCCTAAAAAATTAAACAATCAAATACACAGACGAATCAGAATCTGTAAAAATCTGCTGTCTAATAACGGTTCAACTAATACTTAGTTTACTTGGATTTTGGTTCGAGTGACACCATGACTATCAACGTGATGCTGAGTTCCAACGCAAATCGAGATAGAGAGTGGAATATTGAAATCCTTATGATTCCCTGTCGTTCAGAACGAAGAGGTAAGTTCAGGTAAAAATCAATTCATTCGTCAGCAACTAATCAAATTCTCCACCACAGCACCCACAGGCTGCTTGCAGTATTTTCAAGGTATCTCGGGTCAAATTCAGTCATTCAATTTTGGTGGCGGAACGCATCTGGCAAACTTGGATTATTCTAGCTGTATTCGACAAGAAGATGGAATGAGATCAATCGAGGTTACACTATAATTAATAAGTTACATTACAATAGAAGTACAATAGTAATGCAGGGAATAGCAATGAAAGTATTTTGACTAAAGTCACTAGTTTACACTGGACATTAAACCTTAATTACCATTACACAATTCAGTGGTCCGCCTGCCAGCCTGGAGATGTCAAAATTAATGGGGGAATAGTGACGCCAGCGCCGACGACAGCACCAACAGCACCACTCACTTGTACTGGGGCGACAGCACCACCAATGAATGGATTGCAAGACTATTTAACTATCCCTGGAGGATTAGCTTTTCCATTATTGCCAAGCACAGCTCCAATTATGTATTCAACAACTGATCGATACTGTGACATCCATTTTGCAACTGCAGGCCAAATTGTTCGATGTAAGTGAAAGCTATATAACTACAGTGCCAGTCTTGCTCCAGTGTTTATTTATTAAAATTACAGCTGTAGTGAAACCATTCCTTCTTCACTTCCGGACGGACAGCGGTGAAATACCTGTTGGCACAGCCTCGCCAACTCAAGAAGCTTCCGTAGGATTTTGTTTAAGATATCAGCAAAGTCCCCAAGGATTGATTTAACAAATATTAGAATAATTTACTTGACTTCAGATATTAAATCAGGTACTGATAATAGAATGAATTTAAAAGTTTATGACGTTGATTTATGTATTTTTTCAAAAAACCAATGCAATGGTAAGGGAAAGCAAACGTATATGAATTTTACAAGTTTCGTCCTGTCTTGTCGCTTTGTGGGACACGCTTCAGCGATTCGCCTCTGAGTCTGGGTGTTAGCGACCACGCATTAATTAAAAACATTATGCACCCCGCTGCCTTATATTACATTTTTTAACAACCATGCATGCTGGATTTCTAAGAATAGAATAAATGTGTGGAGCACTGAAGGAGTTCATTTGGGCAAGCGTCCCAATATAAAACTGAACAGTCAAACTAACTCGGTGGTCAATCATTTATCTGTGGAGCTACCACTCAGCAAAAATTTCTTTTCTAAATGATATCGCAGTCAGAAATGCTTTTAGGATTATCCGTGTTCATTAGTCTCACTCAAATAAACGCTTACATCCCAGACATCCCTTCAAGTACAAAATAATTCCATTCTCGCACGCAGAGAAAGTCATGTTGTTGGCGTGCCATACGACGCCGCTTATCTGGAAAATAGGAAGTCAAAATGTGAGTTTAATTGTTTTTAAATTCGGGGAGTCTTTGTGTTTACAAAAATTTTGTTTTAGTTTTTCCGTTATTTAGCATAATTCGATTTAGCAATGACCCTTGTCCTACAACAACAGAAGAAAGCGGCATTTGCTACACAAGGTCAGTACAACAAATTATATATTATGTTTTCAACTGGGTTTTCTGGTATTTCAATTAGAGAATGGTTCGTTCCGTTAACGTTGATATATACAAACCGGTATAATCAAGATTTAAAATTGACAAAGGTACAGTTTAATTGTGTCTTACAAGAATAGATTAAGCTAGCCAGAGGGACAGGTGCCCAATGCAATGTTAAATTCTGTATTTGTATGTGTTTAGGAGTCAATGTGCAATATTCCGTGGGATAGCAGCAGGATCTTGTGCTCAAGGAATGGGTGTATGTTGCCAATGTAATGCTAGTCTTTAAATTTGAAATAAGCTGAATAGGTAGGACCAAATATAATTAATTCTATTTAAAAATTTGCCCAGTTCAAGCCACCTGCGGAAATGTAATAACCCAGAATGGAACTTTTTTTCGGAATCCTGATTATCCAAACAAATATAAGCCATCCAGTGGAAGTGATGTTTGCCAAGTTCGAGTACGAAAACAGCTGAATGTCTGCCAACTTAGGTTAAATTTTGTTAAATTTGATATTGATGGACCACTTCCTCCAACCACAACAACGGCGACGGCACCAAACGAAGCCGGAGCGTGCAAAACTGAC
>JAAXYW010000830.1:0-28804 GCA_036851895.1 Orthonychiurus folsomi | reverse complement strand
GGTCACCAGTTCCTGTTCCAATCCAATCCTTCCAAATCCCTTGTCTCACATGCCACAAAACGGAAGACCCCGATTTCTTAACTCCTATGACACTTGAACAAACCACCTTCAAATTTCCCGTCACTCACGGACGTTTTCGGCACAAGAGGACAGGGAACAATTCGACACCCGCCGTGCGTCGGTGGTATCTCTTCGTCTTTTGTTCCCACATCGGAGGAAATAAACCAATTTATATAAAAGAAAAGGGTGTGCGTCGCGTCGAGTCGCGTCAAGAAGCAATTCCCAGGTTCAAAAAATCTCACTCATCCGATTTCGGATTTCCGTCCCCACTCGCGCTAGCCTGTCTCCAGGAAGTTAATCCCACCAGAAAAGCAAGTCAGGTGTCAAAAGGCAAAAAGTCAATTCCCTATCTTATCTACCCAGAAAGGAACCATGTCACTCGGAGAAATAAAGGGTGTGAGTGTTTGTCCAATCAAAATCCGGGCAAAAATCGGGTTTTATTTTTAGAGGTAAAATCGTAGTATGATAGTCCATCTGGGATTTGGGTCATGATGAAAATTAAATTAAAACTTGTCGTTTTTCTGTTAATTTTCAGTTAACGTTACTTTGAAGCACCAAATTTCACAATTCTGTCAATTACATTGAAAAGTTGACAATACCTAATATTTCTGGATCACTATATTTGCAGATTTTTGACGTTTGTTTAAAAAACACAATTTTGCAAAATTTTGTTGGCAAACTTTTGCAAAAAGAAACAGTCATACACATACCCCTTATAACAAAAAAACTCCTAACTTTATTCAAAAACTGTTTATCCTGTAACTTGTTTTTCGTCTCCTAGTGTCGAAGTTGAAGCTTTGTAAAATTCAATTTGATATCAAGTACAAAAATTGCAAAACTTTGTGTTCCAAAATTCACAATTCATATCAAGATACATGACAAGTTACGTTTACATGGAGTTCCAGCTACCATGCATCGATCGAATTGCACCAACATACTAGGATAACATGAAACCAGTACTACATACACAACTGCATGAATGTTGATCAAAAAATTGAATTTAGTGAAAGACGCACACGTCGTACATATTTCAACACATCCTCCATCCCTACATAGATCTAACATGAAAATGAATTATTCTGCCTACTATTTTGGATGGATGAGACGGTATGAGGATATATTGATGTTTTGTGGCATCGCATCGCATCGTATGGCACAGCATGAGACAAATTCATATACCCCGCTTGCAGGGATGAATTTCTCATTCATTCGGAAAAGGCATTTATCTGGATTGAAATCTAAGGACCAAAAGTTATTACGACTATGTATGTATTGCATGCATGTGTATGGGGGTAAAATGAAGGAGTTTTGTGAGGCATTCCTATGTAAGGCAAGGCGGGAATTGCATTATACGAGTTCCTTCCTGCCTTCCATTCCGCATCACAATTCAATTTAAATTGAGTGAAAACGGAATGGAATTTGAATTTAATTCTGGGGGCCTCCAAATCCTGCATATTTTGTGGGCGGGAATATCACTTGTATGATGTTTAATTCAAAAAATTAGATATGAATCACAACACAGGCAAACATAGTACAGCACATGGCGCATCCCTGTATGTATTCGATCCAAATATTGTAAAAAACTACACACTTCCCTAATACAGTAATGTATGTCGACGCGAAATAAATATGACGTTCTAGTGTAAAGCAATAGCCGCTTCGTTTTTAGCATGAGTTTTTACCATTAGGGTAATGGGTATTTGCCTAAATCCCTATATTGCCCACTGCAAACAAATAAATCGGAAATCGTTGCAGCTGGTTTCAGTTATTTTTTCAACTAGATCATCCACTCCAAAACTACACATTGTTTCACTACAATCAGAGATGGGTAATCGGGCCAATCCCAGGACTACGGATTACAGTAATCAGTATAACCCGTAGCCCGATGCACTATGCATCTCGTCATCATCATCATCGATGCATTCTAGTAGTGGATGTAAATAAAATACAAGTTTAAGCATGTAACTTACCTTTGCTTTGCTTGGTGGCTTTATCCCGAAGGACATTGATTTGAAAAACTCTTCCAAATTCCTCAAATAACATTTTGAGCTCCACCTCACTCAAATGTTTGGGGACTTGGCCGACGAACATTTTAATGGCGTCCGGATCCGGCACATCTCCGGGACTAAACGTGTCTCCATTTATCACTCTGCAAATCAAATGAGAAAAACACTCCACTTCAGTCAACTTCATTACAAGGTTTTAGCTTAGCAGTGGCATGGCATTTGGGAGGGAAAGGCGAAGTCATTCGGGACTGGAGTGACATGGGAAAGCTCATTAATCCTCCAGTGGGTCCCACTAATTTCACTCACTGAACCAACATCAATATCCTGTCATCCCGCGCCTTACTCCTTCCACTCCAATTTCTCTTTTTTCAATTAAAGCGCTAGCCTTCGTGACCCAAATCATGCTAATTCGATCCACTCTGTTTCTCCAATTGAGATTGACTCAGAATCGGCCGGGAAATCAAATAATTTTCCGAAATTAGACTGCTTTGATGGGAAATTCACTAAAAAATTCGAGTATTTATGGAAATAATCGAAAATCTAGAAACATAATCATTTTCCTCAATATCATTACAATTTTTTACAAATGGATATGCTTGATTGCTAAATACAGCAAATTATCATTAGGTGTTCGACACCTGAAGAATTGCGCTAATAGAAAAACCATCTATTAAGAAAACTCGGAAATTGCTAGCAAAACTACTTCCCATCGCGCAAACTCCAACAGCACCACGCCGTACATCCATACGTACAAAGCCTACGTCTTTTCCTTCGCCTTCGTCTTCGTCATTTCATCTCTCTCAGAATTAAACACCCAAATTAAATTGATTCCCTCATTTCCTCCCCTTCTTTCATCAAGAAACTACAAAGGAAATTGGGATCATGGAATGAGGGCGCTCATACGACGACGAACACCTAAATCCTATTACGTGTACGTATCTGTCCTTTCCCTTTGACTCCCATTCCCCGCTCCTCATCTGCCTGTGCAAATGATGTCGTCAAAGGTCACAGTACAATACAACACAACCCCCCACTGAGCTATTACACTATTTCTCCGCCGCGCCATGTGATTAAGCCGTAATCCCTCCCCCTTTGTTGTAGAACAACTCCAAAGATTACAATACAATTTAATTTCCCTAATGCACATGGGAATGCCCAGGTGAGGTGAGGGCGGTCGACTCACAAATTTTAATTATTTACACGTGTGCTCCCCTGTACATTTCACTTGTGACACTAATCCCGTAAGCCGCCTTGGTCCGATTTCAAACTTTCCCACCATACCGCGCCGCCACGCGACTTACGGAATTATCAAAAGGAAATACAACTACAACTACAATGCAGGGCAAGGAGATTATTGTTCAATTTTAAGTAACGCACAACCAAAGCGAACTACGTAATTCAACTGTCAAAGAAGTAAATTAATGTACGACGGGGTATAGAGTGGAAAGAGGATCATGCCGTAGTGTACTGTAAACTGTACAGTAATACCCGGGTAATACGCACGTACCACGTACTACTCCGGGAGTTCGGCTGGCTCTTTGACAGAACATAAAGAACGGGCTTTGTTTGTTTATATTATTGGAAGTTCTTTGAGCGTGTTTAGGTTTCCAGTGGGTAAAGCACTCCTCGTCAAATTCCAAACAAAGGGCAGCGGGAGTTATGAAATCCTAAATAGCCCCAATGCAAACAGTAGGCATAGGGCTATTAATTCCCGGGAAGATAATAATAAAAAGATTTCAGGTAAATAATATGCAAATTTTCAGTGTGTGGAAATAATCCCGCCGTGCACTATTTTATTCACTTCGTCGCAACATTTTTTGATAATTTTGGGCTTTTCCTTTTCAAATTAGAATTGGAAACAAACAGGAAAAAAGTTGTGAATAAAAATGAGCATTTTACATTAAAGTGCTTAAAACATTTTATAAACAATTTGAATAGGCTTTAAACTCGCAGCTAAATACGCACGTACGAACAAATTGTATTTTCGCAACTCCTAAAAATATAAAACTCCATTCCCAACGCTGTTAGCCTTAACTCCAGCCCAGAAATACGCATAAAATAAGTCCCCCTGTAAATAAAATGCATCCCAATTCCCTTAGGTTACGGAGGATAATATTGCAAACCCATTCCATGCGAATTCCCCCCATCCCCCCATCCCCCTCCTCTTAAATTAACAGCCCTGAATTTTAATACCTCCCGTGAGACTCTGGGATCCAATTACGTGGGCTCACAACTACCCGTTTCATGAACTCACCTTCCCTTCTTCCATTACAGGAATGGCAGTTGGGTTTTAGCCTTTCGGCGATGGAGATGCGATGGCCCTAACATAAATGATTGAACTAAACCCGCCTTTCCCTCTCCATCGGCCGTAAAACACGGAACGTAATTACATTCTAAACTCCCGTCCCATCCCTTCCCTCACTTTCTGACCCCATAAATCCATTCAGTCGCGTCGCATGCCCATAATGCATAGACATACCATAAAATACCATATAAAATATAGTAACAAGTCATAAAGTAAATACAACCTCTTTATAATGGATCAAAATTAAACATCCATCAGAATTCTTGTCATATTGCAGCGCGTTAAAATATGATAAGCTTTAAAATATGCAACATCTCTTTATAATAGACCAAAAAATGGATCAAAATCAAATGTGTTACAATTTTATACACAAAGCATATACAAGTACCTCCTTATAATGCACGAAAAGTCAAATTTTCGGAATCTATGCACTATTATGTACATAGGAATGCACCAAATATTCTGTGCACTCTGTAAAATGGCCACAACCTCTTTATAATAGACCAAAAGTCAAATATATCCCAAAATTTAATACACTATTTGCTGGGAGAAAGTCGGATGTGCTTTCTCCACGTGCTACGCTACAATGAGCTAGTCTGTGAAGGAGATCCTAATTGAGGATTTGGGGTTGACTTGACGAAAGGGAGGAAAGCGGAAAGAAAGCGAGGGGTATTGAGGGCGGAGGAGGGAGAAGGGAAGGCGTTAAACGTAAAGAGGGGGCTGAGATAACATTCACATCCGGTGAAAAGAAGATAACAAACCACTTGGGGAACAAAGTGAAAATCAGAGTTGGCGAAAGGTAGTAAAACCACCACCATGGTCATGGGACCGACTTCTTCAACTTAGGAACCAAGAAGTAAGAAGGGTGAGGACATCTTTACTACGTATGACTTCCAGAACGGTACGCGTTGTACGACGGTATCTCCGGATTTAGGATTGTGCGGGTCATCCAGGAATGATTGTGGGCGGATTTCTTAAGAAATTCTTTAAGAAACAGTAGAAAAACGCATGATGTTGAGAAAAACTACACACGATTTTAATACTGAAAGTGTAAATTTTTAGAAAAAGTATGTTTATTTACAAACTTCCATCAAATAACTTGCATACTTTTCGTTAAAAAATCTATTAAAAAAGGAAACGGTGTATTAAGGAAGTACATTTCTTAAGAAATTCAAAAAATAAAACGGTATAAACTGGTATACTTCCAGCCATCTCAATAAACTGAAATAAAACGACTACACAATTTATGACCAGCCCCTATGCCAAACCTCCGTAATGTTTGGACGCGAATCACACACACCACACACTACACGTACACCAAGACATAAGGAAACCAAAGGAAGTGAGGGTGGAAGGAATCAAGTCACAATTCGATCTTAAGAAATTCTTTAAGAAACAGTAGAAAAACGCATGATGTTGAGAAAAACTACACACGATTTTAATACTGAAAGTGTACATTTTTAGAAAAACTATGTTTATTTACAAACTTCCATCAAATAACTTACATACTTTTCGTTAAAAAATCTATTAAAAAAGGAAACGGTGTATTAAGGAAGTACATTTCTTAAGAAATTCAAAAAATAAAACGGGATAAACTGGTATACCAAACCCAAAACCTTCTCAATAAACTGAAATAAAACGACTACACAATTTATGAGCAGCCCCTATGCCAAACCGTCGTAATATTTGGACAAGAACCACACACACCACACACTACACGTACACCAAGACATAAGGAAACCAAAGGAAGTGAGGGTGGAAGGAATCAAGTCACAATTCGAATTCGACTGTGGCTTTCCACACACACACGAGGGCTAAGCTAAGCAAATACGAAGAAAAGAAGAAGGGAAGATTTTGAAGGGGATTCCTTTCCCTTTTGCAAGTGAAAATAGTTCCGGAGGCCACGACGGGGAGCGGAGATGGGGATTTCTCAAGTATTTTCAATCCCGAGAGGGGGATGCCAAAGCAAAGGAGAAGGGAAGCCAAAGTCAGGGCAGCAGCCGAGCCCACAAGGGGAAAAGAGACAAACACGCGGTACGCGGTGCGGTAGATGAGGAATGGAAACTAATTCAGAAGTTTTCTGTGTCTCGTCTCCATTTACTTGGGATCTTACTGTATGGATCGGGAAGAGGGTGGATTTGGGTTTGGCTAGACATACAAATCAGGAATCATCGAGGGATTCTTTGATTTGAGGAAACAAAGTGAATGTAGTGTAATATTAGGGGGTAATGTGGTGTGGGGATCAGAATAACATTTCAATTGTCTTCCTAAATGTGGCCAAGACAGAGGCTTATTAGAATTTATGTTGTATATGCAACTCACAGGGTGGTATTTTACTCGATTCTAGTATTTTGTATTTCCCGCGTAAACTTTCAAAATTTGTTTTATAAAATTTGCCCAACATGTATGGAGATGTTGTATTTCCAATCCGACTATGATGAAATTCGTGAAGCTTTGTTTGGTCTGCATAGTTCAGTCTTGAATAATTTGTTAATTACTCCGTCAGTTATTTGAGTCAATAAATCCCAGGCTGAAGAATGCAAGCCCCATTCCCATCAAACTCATCACAATTTCCATCCAAACAACCCCCGTCCCGCCCGTAAGACTAAACACCCAAAATAGTTTCTCAGACAAACTTTCCTTGGATTCTAAGATTGAGAATGAGTTTGAAGTGCATTGTAGTGCACAGTAATGCTCCATTCCGAGGATCCCCTTAATATCCCAGTCCCACCGTAGTCCTCGCCTCCTTAATGTTTTTGTTTCCAACTCATAAATGCTTCACAATTCCCACTTCCAGCTATCATTTCCATTTCCGCTCATTTGGGAATGAGATTCTTATCTCGTGTTGCAACTTTTGGGGAGTCAAAATACAAAATTGTGCCGTCGCGTCACTCTCCCTCCGTCTGCCTGTCAAAATCCTCATCGCTACTCGTATTAATTATTCACTTTTCTTGACGACGACGACTTCACAAAACTCGAGACACTTTTCTGGGGAGGAAAACCGCGCCGGCTGACTGGCTCTTTTATTCTAATTACCTCTTCGCCACACCACGCGTCCCCCCTTTTAAAAATGCCGCCAAGCCAGCCAGCGTGGAACGTACGCGCTTCTGTTTGGCCTGGCGGGAAATTTAATTACGTAAAGCTAAAAGCCCCACTTTAAAATTTAACGGGGGGTGGGAGTTTTCCCGCCATTAAAAGTGAAAACTACATTATTACGTGTATTTCTTCGTACCCATACGTCTTTGCAATGTGTGAGCGCTTCGCAATTGTGCTCAAATACACGGAAATTGCTACTCGGATCAGATCCAGCCGCTCTGGAGATGTTGGCGGAAAATTTGAACTATCGCTGAGGAACTTCATTGCCAATTTCACAAAATACTTCAACGCAGCGCAAAAAAACAAAGAACAGTTTTAAAAATGTAGAAAACGGACACAAATTTACAAAGTGTTGAATCTGTTTGCTCTGAAGCTTAACTAATATTAAAATTAGCAATTACGTCAATGTCAGTCAACTCTGCCGTTGACAAATCCCCTTGCCTTGGCATCATGTAATGCATGCACAAATGACATTTGATATCCAGTACATAACCGTGGGAGCGACTCAGCATTCAGATTGCCAAAAAATTAATCGTATCGTATTGAGTCAATGTGCTTGTGTGTTTATGTACATTTTGCACTTTATTACTATTGCGTACTTCATTACTACGTACTACTCTGGCTCCTTTGATTATGTATTCCAAGAAAGGAATCCAATCTTCAGTATTTATGACATAAAAAATCAAGACATAAAAAGAAGACGAACACAACTACCGTCCAAATTTATGAGAATCCTCAAGAAGTCACTACGGAAACTCATACAAACACGAGGAAAATCCATTAGCGAAATGAAAGGGTTTGGAATTGCAATGGATTTGAAGGGATTTTGCAAATAAGTGGGGTTCCATTCCATGATGGACATTGACGGGGGGAAGTACGCCACGCGTTACGCCTACGCGTGAGGCGTAGAAGGAAGTTATTCCGGACAAAGCGGTTGATTCGGTTGGTCCAGTCATCCATTGAATTTAAAATGTCCTTCAGCACAGCACCGCTCAGCGTGTAGTTCCCAACCACCAACTTTGTCACTAAGAACTCGAAAAATCCCGGGATCCACTCTTCAGATTCCCATTTCAACCAAGCTGACGGCCACCACTCATTCCATGCATCCGCCTGTCCACATGGACGGACGGAGGCGGGAAACTTCAATATTCACAAAAGGACGCGGACAATACAATACAATCGCCCTTTTGGTGTGGTCGTGTGGTGGCACTTCAAATTCGTCGGAACTGGAAGGGCCGTGTATAAAACGCACCACAAATTTGCATATATCAAAGGCTGACTTTTAATTATTGAAATACAAAACGTATTAAAACTACAAAATGCATGTAAAAATTTCGTTTGAATCACTAAAAGCGTGTGTTAAAATACAAATCATACATGTTTGGAATAATAAAACTGAAATTGTTAGAGAATTCTACTTTTATGGTTTTTCATCAAGCGCGAAATTTCAAGTTAAAATAAAAGGCGGACTTCGACAAATTCGGGCGGTAGATGTAATTTTCGTCCATGGAAGGCAATGGTAGTACCAGAAATGTGCTTATATAATGTTTTAGAAAATATCAAGAAATTTCAAAAAGCAGATAGCTATCTACCGTAATCTGTGGACGACCCCTTCAGGAAACAGAATGACAACTCGGCCGCGAATCAATTCCCCCATTGAAACTGAAACGGGGAATTCCGGCACTCCGAGCCTTGCATTGAAATGACTTTGAATTCAAGAGTTTTTCCCACGCTTCAAACTGGAGGAGATGGAGATCACACCCCGAACAATGCTACTCACATGCAAATATGGTATGGCATGGCACGGCATGACTATGACAGACAAGGACACGTCGTGCCGTGCCGAGGAACACCCAGAAACAAAAAGTCTTTTGTATTGGGAAATGGAATTCATACAGAAGATTGAATTTAATGTTATTCCCCGGATCCCCGCCACTCGCCTGGAATAAACGGGAAGAGAAAGTTTGACTTTCTCCGCGAAAAACCGAGGGAGCACACATTTCCACTTCAATGTCGAGGAATGGAAAATGAAGGAATGGGAATAAGGAAGAAAACCAAACTTTGACTACTGGGCGTTTATGACGACTGAAGGAGGGGTTCTGTTTTTTCTCGAGCTCAAAAATTTGAACTTGGTGATGGCGGGGCGAGGGTTACAGATTCTCCGATTGAGTGGAATTTCATGCGTTCCCATTCCATGTCATAGGGTGGAAAATGTAAAAGTTTGATTCATTGTACGAAATTTGCGCGAGAATTTTAAAATATCAGTGCTTATAAAAGGAATGCATGAAAATGGAAGTTCGATAATTTCCAAATTTAAGGACTATTGAAAAATCTTAGGAGTCGTTTAGAAAAAAACATTCATAAAAGCAGATTTATTCATAAACTACCACGCATAACTTTCATATTTCAACTTTTTCACTTGACTTTTTTGCCTTTCCCACAATCAAAATTTTGAATTTTAAAATTTGATTAGATTTTAAGCAACTACAATTTAAGATATTATCTCCCAAAAATTCACTCAACAAATTTTGTACAACCTTGACCCAAAACTATCAAAATGCCAAAAAAACCGATCCAATTCTTCCTGTATAAAATATGAATTCCCTCAACCGAATTTCCCTCTCATTCCCGGAACCATCAATTCCCTCATACTCAAGTACAAGACGACAATTTCCAGGCATATTGTCGTCAAAAAAACCGGGGATCCCATTTCTCACCCCGAAATATATGAATGTATCGTCATCCATTTATTCTAACGCACAACATAACACATTATGCCATGCACTACGTACGTAACATATGCGACGGCCGACTGCGACACTTGACACATGTATATTTCGTACGTACGTTACGTACGTTTGTTCGTATATTCGAATTTGAACTTTCACAGCCCGGGCAGGGCAGGGGCAAAGTGGATTCAAGAAATACAAAGGAAGATGAACGCCCGACCATCACTCTGCATGCATTTTAACGTGTCGAAATGGGAAAGACAGGAAAAACGAAAAAGGAAGAAATCAGGACCTTAGAATGCATGGAAGAATCGATTCTTTTTTTCTCGATTCCGTCGGAAGGAAGACGTCTTCTGAGGTACTCGTACTACTGTACGTAGGAATGAAATCCGGACACATGACACGGGGCCGCACACCGGAATCACACTTTATTTCCGTCTCCGCCGCCGGAGGGGAAGGGGTGCGTCGGCGGCGTCGGGTGGTTTGCGATGAACTGAAAAATTGTCAATCTCCCCACGACACATGGACGGAAGACTCCTCCAGAAGTATATTTAATTTGACAGCTTTTAATATTCTACGCAGGGGTTTCATCGTGCCCGAAAAGGAAGGGGGGATTTCTTTCCCCTTCGGCAGTCGGAGTGAGTCGTTGAAATTTTGAGGGTAGACAAGGCACAGGAGGAAGGAAAAAAAATCTTAAAATTAAGGGGAAAATCATAAGGTGAAAGTACTCAAAAATGAAAGCCACGTTTTCCAAATTTCCAGAAATCGCCTATGTAAAACCAACCCTTCAAAACCCTCTCTCACAATTTTAACGCGTATTTTAACACCATCAAGCACCTGGC
Source organism: Orthonychiurus folsomi (assembly GCA_036851895.1). NCBI lineage: Eukaryota > Metazoa > Arthropoda > Collembola > Poduromorpha > Onychiuridae > Orthonychiurus > Orthonychiurus folsomi. Next base: position 17,766 of record JAAXYW010000830.1, on the reverse strand, counting down.
AATTGTCACTAATTAAAATGCCCAAAAAATGAGCCTTTTTTTCACCCCGCAACACCTATGTAGTATCCATAAACCCTATCATATACGTGTACACAACATTTCTTCATGCCTTTCCAAAATAACTACAAAATACAAATGCACTTCAGATGGAGTGCGTCCACGTTTAATGTCTATCCATAGCCTTAAGATCTCATTTCCGATATTTCGGATGGTTGCACCCTCCCAGATCCTGATCCTACGATATCCTGAAATCCAGTGACGTAGTACGCCTCACCCCTCCCTTGAAGGGTCAACGCTATATACGACGTTGTTAAAATCCATCCCTTGAAGGGTCAACGCTGACGTTAAAATTCTGCGAATTAATTAACTTTTCATATCCTAACGCAAAAAAAAAACAATGCAATTTCGCGCAAAAAAGCCAGTTTTCCCCGACCTACGTACATATTACATAGGCACATACCAAATCCTCCCGGGTCATAAATTTGTGGCGGGAATTTGACTCCTCGGAAAACACTTATCGTAAGTCAGGAGGGGAACAAAGGAGCTTTAGCGGAAGAAACTTTGGTGGCCGGATGTGTTGACCTCAAATGCAAAAGAGGAGCGGGGAAAGCGGTTTACCCGAATTCCCCGATTCCCCATTCACCTGAATCTCATTCCGGCGAAAACTGACGGAACGGAACCGCCGCGTACGGACACCACACCGCGCCGCGTACGTCTTCGCCTTTTGCAATGCAAAGTGCAAGAATACAAGAAGGAATTTAATGTTCCTCATACAGTACAGCCGAGTTGAATGGGAATATGTGCGCGTACGGAACAGCTTAAATGTAAATTAATGTGCACAGAAGAGCAGTTACAAGGAATTCCAATAAAAGCGTGTAAAGAGTTGTGCGAACGGCTGGAAAATATTACTCTGTATTTGAATGGAGCGGCGGCTCAGTCAGCGTAGCGTGGCAATTGCAGGAATTTAAAATAAAGTTAAATTTAATACCTAACTGTATAGAACCTGTGCCAAAATACCGTGTCGTGTATTTTGCATATCGGATTAGAAACGCGGCGAAACCATTATTAAATACATCAAAATATTATGTACACCCAGTTGACTGCATTTCTAAACTTAATCTAACATTTTAAGAATTTTAAAAATCAAAATCTTTTCAAAGTACATTTCCGCTCCGCATAACCGTGCATGGTAAAATTAGCCCAAATTCCCTTGTTAACATAAAAGAATCCGCCATTCTCGTTAACACAAACAAATAAACTATATTTATAACCCTATGCGCTACGCCCGCGCTTCTTGAAATTACAGCCCAGAAACTAATAGTATGTTTTTCTCCGAGCTGTTTCATTCTCAGTAACAAATTCCTGGGAATCCATGAACATTCCCATAGTAACCACCTCCGAAATGAATTCCAATAACTCACCTGCCAGTTTCATATCATTTCATTATGAAGGGAGCCCAACAACCCCACTATTCAAAGGCATGGAAATAAAACAGAGTCATGTACCATGGCCATAGCCATAACCATGACAGACATTAGACTTGGCGGGTATTTTCAAATTTCCAATTATCTTTACACCTACGCACGCCTACCACATAATACTGTGTCACGTAACGTACGAACGAACGAACGTCAACCAAGTGGCGGGAAAATTAAACTACCTGTCAGCCGCCCGGCCCAAGCAATCTAATCGCTCAATCAAAAAATGGCGGGGAAATTTTCACACACGCGAAAACGACAAGCCTGGCGCTCCGCTGGTGCAAAAATAAAAATCCAAACAATTAACACACTGGGCGGCTGGGGGAGAGCGGGAACTTCAAAAATTCAATTATGAATTCTATTGATCCCAGACAGGGAGGAATTTTAATTTAAATCTTGTCCAAAGCAGGCGACGACGATGGAGAAATGAATGCAGAAATTGATGAGGATTTCACTTTTACTTGGAGAAAATTCCCACATTGCCCGACACGAAGACTTGATTTAAAACCCGGGTTTTGGGCTGCGCTGCATGCCTGGGGCCGGGCCCTTCTGAATGGGAAGGAACAGAAATAAAAATGGTTTGTGCATCTGTACAATGCAATACCATTCCACATGTACTGAAATGGGGATGTTGTGTTAGAAGCAATATTCAACTATCCGCAGGGAGTGCAGTTTTCCCCATTTCTTTCTTTTGCTTTCTCCAATTTTCTTACGTATGCTATGTACTTGGAATGGGAGTAGTGTTACGTACGTAGGACGTACGTTTTCATTTAAGACTAACAGCCCCCACCGTCTCTCAAGACTGATCAATTTTAATATTACTTTCTTCCCTTCCAACCTCTGAGTGTCTTCGTCTACCTTTCAAAGTAAACAAAATTCTGGAAAGATCCACGTAGTAGTAGCACACGTCTGACTGACTACATTTCACTTCTTCATTTGCTGATGGTACGGATACTCGGGTTTACATTTTGGGAGACACTCAATCATTATTTTTAGAAAATTTTTAATTACAAATATATAGGATTTCAGAATCAAAATTAAAGTAAATATGACGTATTTTGCGTAAAATTCACAGAAACTTATACTATACTTAGAAATAAACAAAGAAATTTTCACATTAAGATTATCTTTTAGATAATGCTACACATTTCTATGCTCCTTTATGCAAATTAAAGAACACACAAATTGATTAACTTGACAAAAAGCCTGTAACGTACCGTAAAAATTAATTAAGCTCTATTAATCCGAAGGTTTTAAAATTCTAGTCAACTATGCAAATTCCACCCCCTCAGAACTTGCCCCATTCCTCCGCCACCCCCATCTTCCCATGCACTATGTAATACGTACATGCACTTCTCCATATGCTTATTTATTATGCGAACAACCCCGAGCTTCATTCTCATTCCGCACTCAATCAACATAAAGAAACTGAAATTACAGTCCCGGAGACAGTTACATTTAGTCAGGGTTCGCAATAATAGGAAACACCCGTACCGTAACGTACGTACGTTATGTAATGTTCTGGCCCGGGATTGACAGTCGTCATAAAACTTCATTCCCAGAATATTTTTTCCCCTATGCAATGACTCCTACGTATGCAAATTCCGCTACCGAAGAAAGTCGTTGTCTGTCCCCGTATTGCTATCGCGTATCCCTCCCCTATGTCAACATTCATGAGAATTTGACGGAAAAAAAAGGAAAGTCCCAGTTAAAAAATATTCTCTGAAGGGTTCGTTATGGGCCGTGAAGTCAGGCGGCTCGTCCCCCAATGTTTCTCTTGTGAATTTCTTTTCTTCTGGAAATTAAACGACCTCCACATCTCCCAGCGCCTGCCTACTTTCCCCCCTTCCCATGCTATGGCCATGGACCTATTCAATTTATAATGTAATGAGCCCTACGTGCAAATATGGGGTAGAAGTGACAACACAAATTCAAATGTATAATTTCGCGAAAGGAATGAATTTAAATTGGAATTTTGTCATCAAATTTAAGAAAATATTACGGGTGTTATTAATTTTTGAATTGCGTCAACTTGCATATGTGTCAAATGCATGTCAAAATATGGCAGCAATTACAGTTTGCTGGGAATTTGTGTAAAAGTCACTAATTAAATAAAAAGAAGGAGAATAAAAATGGAAGGAAAAACACATTGCCTCAATGAGGAATGGATGGGGATGGATTAGGAATTGTGCAAAATGAATTTGGCAATTAAGTGGAAGGGCAAGTCAGAAGTGGGTGACATAAGGCTAGAAATCGATAATGATAGTTCGTGGGTAATTGACAGGTATGACAAAACACGGTGAAGAAAGCTTAGGCAGGGTACGCACTTAATAATTAGTTTTTTTCAGGGAATGTGTCCTCATTTTAACAAAACTATTGCAAATACAACACAAATGCTGAACTTTAGGTTCTACAATTTCCCACAACGGACATGTGCAAAACTTTTGACCACCGGAATACATATTATAGAAGGGGTAAAATGTCATACATTTTGATTTCTGTCAAAACAGCCATCCGGCCAAACAATAAATATAATAAACAAGAATAGTTAAATATTAGAATCCCAATAAAAATCCAGACGAGCACTACGACTGCATACACAATCCCGACCTACCAGCAACAAAGGTCCGGAAGTTTGTAATGTTCACAAATGCAATTCTATACCATTAAAATCCTCTTGGTAGATCCCCCTTTTCACAACTACTCATTATAGCTTGAATCAAAGAAATAACTCCATTGCTATTTATAAATTTTATTATCACTTAAAGGCAAGCATCCGGTATGTAAAAATCGGCAGCATTCCTTCTAGTTGCCACAAGGTGAGCGACGTACGTGGCAGTATCAAGTAACGTTGACAAATAGAAATTCTCTGATTCCGACCGGTGCTTTTTCACATTTTGAGATTTCTTTCAGTTAAACTCGACAGGAATATGAAAATTGTGATTTGTGGTCTACTCCTGGTATCATGCATTGTAAGTATAATCAACTAACTACTAAAATCTAATAAAATAATTCCATGTCATAAAATAATACACAGGGTGCCTGCAGTGGACAGACAAATGCATCCTGCAAAGAGGCTCAATCCTTCATAGCCAAAACTCAAATGAAAATGGTGGCTGACTGCAATTCAAAAATGAGATTTAAGAATGGAAAGGAAAACCTGTGTCTTGCGCTGTGTGGCTCAAGATGTGGGGACTGTAAGACGCGATGGGTGGTGTTTACATTTTTATATAATATAATAAATTATAATATTACTTTCAGGCATATTTTTTTGTATAATGGCTTATGCTTAACTAATTTTAATATCAGATAGGTGCAGACGGACAAATAGATCCCGTTGGGGTTTTGAATTTTGTGGAGAAATACCTCCCACCGTCTGTACACGAATGGGGACGCGAGCTTATTATGTCATGTATGCCCACAACAGGTCAGAGATCACTATTCACATTAATTGGGTTGAGAATTATGCATTTAAGCATATATTTATTTTTATTTTAGTTGATTTGGATCCAGAGGAGAGAACTTGTAAAAGCTATGCGCCCATGGCTAAGTGCACGATAGATATTTTTTCGAAGGTTATAAAATACTACGTATAATTAATGTGTAGTTAGGTCTATTGCAATTGTGGAATATAAATCTGATTACGTATTTAGATGTGTGCTGGACCAGGGTCAACAAAATAATCAACGAAAAAACTGTGTCCAAATCCATCCAAATACATCTTAATAAATGTCACTTACTCAGAATTATAGTAACATTAGCCTTTAGAATTTTGCTAAATGAATATTTCAAATGTCAATGCCGGAAATATCTACCGAAAAGTGCTGTGCTTTTCCCATATATCATCTTATAAAGTTCAGATTCCAGATTCACTCAAGTCAACAATGTAAGAAAATCCTAATTTTATTCATACTGTATAATTATACGTGAATATATATTAATAGTTATGGTTATAAATTCCTAGCCTACAACCTGTAAATAGAACGATTCCAAATTACTACATTTACATTAACGTTGCATAATTACAGTAGTTCAAATAAACGTAATAGTAATAATATGCACGGGCATAGACTTAGAACGCGACATTCACCTAAAAGTTCATTGAACTCCCGCGATTCGTTAAATAATTAAATTGACCATGTGGGATTTTCCCATTGGACCTGAGCTTAGAAAGTTTTCCATTCGCTTTCCCCCGCCGTTCGCGTGACAGCCCGGAATTTAATACAGTAATGCATAGGTTTGTCCGTGAGTGTATTGGCTTATCCAGGGAACCCTTCAATTAAGTTGCTCAATTCTGGAGCCAAATACCCTGGAATCAACCAAAGTTCAGGAAATGCTCGACAAGCCAGTTTGCGACATAAAATTATAGGGTTTTGTCTTCCAGGAAACTCGCCCCCTTTTCTATTGACAGTTCAACGCGGGCACGGGGCATTAGCATTAGCCTTATGCCTTATACCATGACATGACCTCCACGCGCGTCTTCACCTCATGACTTTCCAATGTCAAATCGCGCGTACGCTAGGATTGGTCTGTAAAAATAGCATCCTTGGCTGTCATTTATTAATTAAGTAATTAATTCCATGAGAAAGCAAAAAAAACACATAAAAAACTAAAAAATTCTCGCGTAAAACTTTCTCTTGCGTGCCAAGCAATAAATTGTAAGTGTAAGTGTGGCGCCAAAGTACGGGAATTATGACACACGAAGCAGACCGTTGAGCAAACGGAAATAAACAACGAAGAAAAATTGGACTCCATGCATTGGACGGCGTGCGACTGAGACTGCCATTGGAAAAGGAAAGCCAGGAAGGTGAATAATTGATTAACTTTTCACAGTAAAAAAAAATGTCGATATCGGGTGGATAAAACATTTCCTTCGTAGGTACGTATGTATGTACCCACCTAACCCAACCACTCGACTATGTCCCGTCATGTTCAATCCGATTCTTACTCCATAAAAAACTTCACTTGCTCAGTTCTATCAATTTTATCCTACCTGCCTACTCCTCCAATGCAATCCAATGCATCTATGCATAACACATGCGAGGATGTCGAAATTGCGTAGGACAAAGTTACTTGGCGCCGAACGGTAGCGGTGGTCGGAACGGGTTCGAATTTTACAATTTTCTTTCAAAATAGAATAATTATTATTTTGATAGACAGTATATTGTTTCACAATTCGCAGTAGAAATTTACATTAAAAACCTGCGTCGTTTTCTACGCTACATTTAGTTCTATGTTTAGGAAATTCTAAAATGGCTCATGCGTGCAGTCAAAGATTTACCAAATCCAAACAACCCCGCCAATTTTGAATTTCAAATTAAAATCAAGCCTTTAATACCAATTTATCACAATAAAAAGCCGTTAATTGTAAATTTCAAATAAAAATTTCAATAAAATCCCGCCAATTTTGAATTTCAAAGTACATTATACAAACATTTACATTTCTTGAACCCTTTCAGAGCAAAAAAGCCTGCCCCCTTCTACCTCCAAGCATACAATTCCCCATACAAAGTTTCAGATGCACATAGAAAAAGGAAAACTATTATTGATCGATTAGTTTCCTCCGTCCGTAGCCCCCTGCCTGCCTGGCCTGAGCCCCAGCTTTGTGCCTTTCTCCAGTAATAATTCAAACCTTATTTCATGGTTGAGCAATACAAAAACCCTTCCTTTACCTTCTAAAAGCACACCTGATTGATATGTCCAAGTCCAAAAGTCTGACGGCTGACGGTTATTAAGGAATCCTACGAGTCGTCTAACCCACCCGCCATCCATCCAACTACCCACCATCCATCTAACAAATTAAATGGAGCTACTCCTTTCCTTACGTACATACGGATGACATGGCCAACAGAATGAGAATGCAAAATGAATTCAGTGGCGTGTGTTCTGTGCCTTATGTAAGTACCGTAGTGGCTTCTACGTAGTAGCTTTCTCCTTGAGTAAAGTGTAAGGTGGTACGGACTTTCCCTTTGGGGAAATGAAGAGTCACAATCCCATTATTTCCTAATGCGGAAAACGATAAGTAATAAATGTGAGGTTTGGCAAGGGAATTGGAAGTGGCGGGTTTCTTTTTTTGAAAAAATGGAATGAAATGGTAGACCAGACGCTTAAGCTTCAGGTTCTATCAAAATCAGCAGCCGGATTTTATTATGTAGGACGCTTGGGATTGTGTTTCTTATAAAAGCCCATGCTACACATGGTGTATACACTATGTATATATCAATTTCCAAATTACTTTCCAATTTTTTTAAAAACTAAGTCGAAGCAGGCTAAACCCCCAGGCTAGCTAAAAATAACAACCTACGCAACTTGCCGGTAAGGGTTGGGCATTTACTCGTAGGTGGTAACCTGGTACGATACAACTTAAAAGATAAAACAAAATGCCAATGTGGATCCGGCCGAAAAATGAAAGGACAATCCAACGTAGTGAGCCATGTGATTAAAATCCTTCCCTTTGAACAATGATATCGACTTTGGGAGAACAGAACAGAGCCACAAGATCCAAGAAAGACGCCTGCCTTCCCTCCTCCTCCTTGAGATCCTGATAAGATTTCCATTTCTTTTTTCTTTTGACACTTTCTGCACTGTACAACATATTGCAGTCACCTCACGGCACTTTCCTGTGCTAAATTGTACGGTACATATACGTACGTATAAGCAACGTAAGTAAAATCACCTTTCTCCACAAGTACCACTACAGTGGAGTCTTGCCTTGCCGTCGCCGTACAAAATTTCACGCTTTCCCTTTCCTTTAGTGCCTACAGCACAGTATTACATGGTATGGTAAGGACAACACTACAGGATATACAAAAATATGGATTGTGCCTTTGTAACTGTAGTTCTGGATTTGCATACTGGGTTAGGTTGACTGAGAAAAGCAGCCCTCCTTATGTGCAGGACACGAGACGAGTTGACTTAATGCATATCGTAAGTAAGTAAAAGTCTAACGTAAGGATTAAGGCAGGAGAGACGACAGAGATGGGAAAAGACAGGTAAAGTTAAGTTGTCTCCCAAATGGAGAAAGGCGAAAGGAGTACGTACGTACTTCAAACATGGTTATCTATGAATAAAAATCGATTTATTTTATTAATTGTCAGTCCTTTGGGTCGTCGACAGTGTCTTTGGCTGCAGCTAGCTTGGCCTAACTTTTTGACTGACTAGATTATTCCAGAGGATGTGAGCAATTTTTAGTAATGGGGATTTCAAGGAAATTGAATTTCCCACGGCGGATTAAATTTATTATTAAATTTTTAAAAGAAAAACTAAACAAACCAATCAAAGAAGTCATAAATTCAGGGAATTAGACGATGGTATTTATAAACCCCGGCCTGAGTCAAATCTCAAATGGCCCGCAAAAATCGAATTTTATGTGGAATTCATTTGCAGACTACACAGAGCGGCGGCGTCTCCCTCCCATATTTACTTCCCGGTATCTAGAATTTCGATTGCAAATTAAGCTTCCGCCCCAACTCCCATTAATGAGAAAAATTAAAGGCATTAAAATGCCTTGGTGGCCGGAGTAGTCGCTCCGGTTCCCGACAGAATTTTATGCACACGTGGTCTTATGGGCTCATTAATCAAAGAGTGAGCGAAGCCCTAGCTGGATCCACATCCCCACAATCACATTTCTAATTACAGGTTCAATATGAATCTTAATTAATGCATGGCTCCATCCACCGCCTTTTAATAACCCCCATGCATATGCACATCCACGTTTCGTCCGCCAACGGAAATCATTAGTTCCTTGCGTGTGCTGTGCGGCTGTGGTGCGGTGCGGTGCGGTGAAGGCTTCACATTGCCAAAAGGGCAAAAACCGTCAAATTATGTAAATTCCCTTCATGTATACGTACTTTGTAGACAGGGAGTACTTCAAACATGCTTTAAACCATCCTACATGTAAATATTGTGTCGCTCGTGCTCGTGTCAAATACATAAATAAAAAAATTAGAGCTTTTATGTCAAAAAATCCCATTTAAAAGTTGTAATTACAAAATAAATGCAAACGTAATCCAGTAATGCATGTACACTACTAGGGAGTTGAATAAAATAACACAAAAAGTGCAAAAATAACTTTCGCAGTGGACAGGATTCGAACCTGTGCGGGAATATCCCATTGGATTTCGAGTCCAACTCCTTAACCACTCGGACACCACTGCGCAGCTGGGGAAAGACTCAAAATACTCCGCCTAGACTTTAGGCACGGCCAACTCCATGCATCCAGCCTACCCCGCACCACAAGCACACACATCCCACCGTGCCATTCTGTGCAAAGGACTAAATCCACATTACAAATTTAACACGCAGCTAAATTACCATTACATTTCCTTATCAATTTTCATTTCCAATCGTATGAATACAATACGATTAGATTAAGTTAAACTAAACTCCTATTTTTCGTGTCATATGTACTAAAGCAAAACCTTACAAAATACTTATACGGTGTATGACTCAAGTAGGAATTTCTTTGTAATAACATTTTTCAATGTTATTGAATATAAATACCCAATAAAACATTAGATTTATATTAATTTTGTAAAAAAGTAAATATCATAGTTTTTTCAACACAAAATCGAAGAGGGATAAGATAGTGCTAGGCAGAAAAAGTGTCTTTAATTCGAGCAAATTTAAGATTTTTTTTCTTGCAAATTGTTAGGAATACGTTAAATACATTCACAATTAATTGCAAAAAATGATTGTGTGGATGAGGATCAGTACGGCGAGCGAATTTCCGCAAGGAGTGCTCAGTGTCTAACAGTGTTAGTAATCGCTTCATCATATCCATCCACTTGGTTTTGAACCGGGCTACTTTGAACGGAGGCAAGACTCCCTGCACTCCATCCCATCCTGCCACAGTTGTGAAACACCCAAATAAAACATGTACTCATCCTTACCCCGTGCATACAATGCAAATGCCGCCCTCGCGCAGTAGTCAATCAACTCAATAATATGTAGCGTATTAATTATAGTATTAATTAAATCAAAAATACAAAAATATGCACTTTACATATCAACCCATGTCCAATTTTATCATATAAAAACTCCCATAAAAATATTCTTTCTCAAAATATTTTATCACTTTTTTATGAGAAGTCAATGCCCCGAGTCAAGGTAGCAATTCCTTACCAAAAGAATTATATTTCCTCCATTTCCGCTTCAGAAAATTTGACATGCAATAAAAAAAAGTCCTTAAAAACTAATATCCGCGGGAAACTTGAAATCCGAGCATCATCCCTTCCTAGAATCCAAATGCCTTCCACTTTTTATGCATTTTTAACGACAGTTCACCCTAACTCTACTTATTTCCCTGAGATTGGAAATCCTCGTCCACTTCTTATGTACATCCAGCACATACGCAAATTCATGGAACATGAATCGAGTGGAATATTTATTTGCGAAATTGGGTCCAGTCCGTCACAGCACAGCATAGACCTGGCCAATTCCCCGGGGGGATTTGAATTTCCTTAGACACTTGACAGACACATCCACATCCCCATTCCATTTCCCTTGTCGAAGACGACGGGACGTCGCTTCGAATTGAGTCCTTCGAGATCGGAAATTCCCTCTTTCAAAAATCCAAACCAAAAGTCAGGGTACGGTACAAATATGGAAGTGACTGACTGAATCCATTCAAAAAGTCCAATTTGATCCATTCTGGGTTGTGCTGGGGGGGAGTAAGATGTTCCTTCATTGAATTTTTATACTCCCATTTTGATTCCGTGGCGTGGCCAAACGTAGGTACGTACGCCACGCCATTTTTAGCAATGCAATTTCTGTACGAGTACAGATTCAATCTCTTCACATTCCATGGATTGAATGACTCGTAATCCACAGGATGTATAGGAAACCCCTTCAAAATTGAGGGAAATTCACGAGATCATAAAACTGTTTTCATTTTTCCCTACCCTCTTGCATTTAAATTCACCGCCGCCGCCAGAATCTTATCACACGGAGTCAGTCAGTCGAGCCCCCCAAACTTGAAGGAAAATCCCCCATCGTTTCCTTCAATTTAACTCATAAATATTCCATTTTCGGAACCAACTACTACATACACTACCCGGTTTTCTACTACTGGATCTCCGGGTTCCTCCTATCTTAATTCCAGCACTGCACTACACAAAAGGCCTGGCAGCCACCCGCGTCGCACGTACGAATTCGTATTTGCCGCCAAAGCCAAACGCCGCGCGTCCCACGGAAAATGTCTCGTCTTGCCTTGTCTAATATAAATTGTAAATATCCTGGTCCCCCGTGCCGCAAAATCCATAAATTTCCATCTATCAAAGTGACTGGGGTCAAAGGTCAAGAGTCGGGACGGATCAGTCAATGCCAGACCACGCCAGCCGTAGTGTAGTATGTACAAGATTAAACTTGTCTAGTCTCCGCCATGCCATAGCAATCCGATTTCGGCGGGTATTATTGGAACGAAAATCGGACATTTCCACGCGTATATGTTACCCGGTGACCCGCGCCGCGCGACCAGAACATAAATAATCCGGTGTGGTGGTCGCGCGACGAAGTTTAAATCGGCGAAGCGTGGCCGAATTCTGGAGGATTCCAACGCGATCGCCCAAATAACCCGGGATTACATTACGTGCTTGTGTGATGCGATGGAAGGCGGGTCCGGGTATTACTAGGGCATTGTGGACGGAAATGATGCAGCCGGAACGAATAAATACCCGGGAAAGAAAACAAGGAAGGAAATACCTCCTGCCGAGGCGGGGGTTTGCCCTACTTTGTAATCTGAGATGTACGTATGTACGTAAACCTAATGTTGGGGATCGCCGAAAGGTATGTAGTGTAGTATCTAAGTGCAGGATAGGAAAAGGCGGAAATGAGATTTAGATTTCAAAGTTCGGATCCATGGCCCTGTCAATTTCACTCATGGCATAGGCCAGGAAATAGGAAATCCTGACTCCGTTTGTTTTTCGATCTGAGCAACTTTAATCTAATCAAACTGGCACAAGCCCGGGAAGGATACGAATAAGAAATTCGAAGGAAACCATCCTCGGATTTACGGTTACGGTCAATATCTTCCTCGTGTTATGGAATAACACATTACATATTTTACCTTCACTTATTTTTGCAAATGTCGATTTTTTTGTAATTGCAAGCCAAATACGCAGAAGTATAAATACGTAAAAAAATAACACAATGGAAATACCCTGCATTTAAATTTAAATACAATATAAAAATAAAAAAAAAATAAAAAAAAATAAAGAAATAAATAATAAAAAATATAAAAATATAAAGAGAAAAGAAAAAAATATATAAATTATAAAAGAAAATATAAAAATAAAATAAAAATAAAGAAATAAATAATAAAAAATATAAAAATATAAAGAGAAAAGAAAAAAACATATAAATTATAAAAGAAAATATAAAAATAAAATAAAAATAAAGAAATAAATAATAAAAAATATAAATATATAAAGAGAAAAGAAAAAATATAAATTATAAAAGAAACAATAAAAAAATAAAAAGAATATATTCGAATACAAGATACAATTTTGTCAAATTAAGTAAGTGATCCAACCAGCTGCAAATACAGAAATCCCCATACATTAAATTTGAAAACTGCTTGAACTACAAAATGCGTTTGTTTTAGTGTAATTTTAAATCCACATTTTCCAAATACTTATGGGTAATTTCGACTACTAATAATTGTAACTATAGAAAAGCTCACGTTCTAAATCTTAAAATATGAAATCAATGCTACAAGCCTACAACCCATTCTATAGTGAAAACTTATACAGAAGCGATTAGATTCCAACATACACGAAAACTCCAAATATTTTCTTAAAGCAACACACTCACAGCCAATCCTGAAGGATGGGAGCGTCAATTTTATTTGAAAATCATTATCAAATATCAGAAGTACATACAACATACACATATGGTTCCATCCTTTTCCCAATCCATTCCTGTATATGTATACGATTCCATCATCTCTTAATGGATGTCATGCAGGCAGGGGGAAATCGGTGACTGTTTATCTACGTACCTCTTGTGTAAACTTTGCAATCAGCCGTCACCGTCAGTTCGTCAGTTTTTTTTATCGTCCATACGAAACGAAAACGCAATAAGCTTTCTAAATTGGGATATTTCCGCTAAATGGCTCGTCTGAGCGGGACTTTCGACGACGAAATTACACAATTATGGATTTACTTAACGTCAAACTTATCCCTCATTTCCTCAGCTGTCACAATTATGTTGAGGACAAGCCCGACAAGCCTCGTTTGAAATACGCCACGCGTAATTGGCATATCCTTCTTATGATAAGAAATAATTTGAATAATTTATGTTTACCTTCTAATTATTACAAAATATACGAGCAAATGGCAGGTGCAACTCTGGTTTCCTCAGCATTAATTTGTAAAGTTTTCTAGTGCTTTTATATGTGCTTGCATGGAGAAAAGTATTCCAATCAAAACTTTTTTTTGGAAAACCCAATTACGTTATAATTGCAATTAAAGAAGTGTTTTGAATAGCTTTTCTCCAAGGTTTCAATGTACGTACATATGTAATGTACATTAATTAAAGCTTATTCAAATTTCATATCATTTGGGAATTCTTACTATAATTTTAATACATGGGCTGATTTTATGTTTCTTCTTGGAATATTTCCACTTTATTTCTTTAAATCACAAGTTAGAAGTTAGCCAATTACATAAATACTACAACTTTGATCCTAGTAAGCAATATACATGTTTTCCACGCAGCGCGAGATTTAAAATAAACTTCAAAACATCCCGCCGCCTGAAGTGCGTCATTACGTGACTGACGCGCGCGTGGCTCGGCCCACACACGTGTTTAGATTCGACAAAATAAATTACCCTTCCGAGATTAATTAATCCGAACCGGACACGTCTATTGTCAACATTCCAGGACAGCATTACATTACATTGACGAGATCTACACTGTGTAGACTACAAAAAACCGCGCTCTGTCCAACCCAAGTGGCAATTCCAATTAACGCTGGCCGCAAACGTTGTTAAAAATGTCCTTGTCCAGTCCCCAGCCTCAAATTTCCCATTAAAGGGCGGATCCTGTCTGGTTTATTTTCAATTTATTACTGTACACACACATACCCTGCCGCTTCACTTTTACTGCTGTGTAAATTTCGATTAACCAACGCTTTGGGCCAGCGGTCTTGTTTGTCATCTATTTTCTAGCACCCCGGACATACTTTTTGGCGCCTTTTTCAAAAAACATTTAAAATCCTTGCAAAACTACAAAAACCGTTGGAAACCTCAAACATTGCTCAAAAACGTCCAAATCAAATTAGAGTTTTTCTCACTTTGAATAATCCCGGCCCAAATTGACACAAAACGCCCACATTAAAATACTAACCTCAGCATTTTAAAGAAAGATACCATTAAGCCATCAATTTTGTCAGCCCTAAGCCTAAACCATACATAAACTCCATATTCTATGTTACATACATACATAAAACTTACACAAAACCATGCCGTAGCCGCACGTACGTACTAGGTACATTTGTGATGCTGATGTATGTTATTTGGATAATGCAATCCATTTCCGCGAAAGCCAGGCCGTGTGAGTAAGATGACCAACTATTCAAACAATGGAAGGCCCCGTTTGTGTACACAAATTGTTTGCACGGTCTCACATGGGGAGGAGTCGTATACGAACCGAACAGTGGATTTTATGCAGTAAGCAGCGTTCTGGTCGCATCCATTTCATTTTGATATCAAATAAGGTGCGGAAATTCAACCTCCAATCTACAATAAATGTTAATAGAAACATGGCACAACCAACGTACGACACACACGGCATGACAAATACGGAAGGTTGCAATAATGTGATATGTAATACAATCAACAATGCACTAATTACAATTGTAATTGTATATTTGACCAGTAATTGGACTTCATTTCAGCTCAATTTTAAATGTTTAAAAAAATCTAATTAAAAAATTGGAGATTTTAGAGTAGGATTTTATATGAACTAATTTTTATGCAGTAAGCAGCGTTCTGGTCGCATCCATTTCATTTTGATATCAAATAAGGTGCGGAAATTCAACCTCCAATCTACAATAAATGTTAATAGAAACATGGCACAACCAAACTACACACACGGCATGACAAATACGAAAGGTTGCAATAATGTGATATGTAATACAAACAACAATGCACTAATTACAATTGTAATTGTATATTTGACCAGTAATTGGACTTCATTTCAGCTCAATTTTAAATGTTTAAAAAAATCTAATTAGAAAATTGGAGATTTTAGATTAGGATTTTATATGAACTAAATGGACGCATGATCTTAGACTTACTATGCACGAAACGATGTGTGAAATGAAAAGTTTATAGTATTAGAAAATTTAGTGAATAATTGCATGAAATCAGAATTTGTACCTAAATTTAAATTTTATATATCAAAATAAGTATGCAGGTACATCAATAAACAACAAATTTTCTTGCTAGACTTCAACATAGCCCAAAATCTTATCTCCCTCGGATTCGAATTCTCCCTCTTCTAGAAACGTGCTTGAGGTCTGACGCCTCCGCTTTAAGTTTCTGAAAAAACAAAGGATGACTCCGACTAGACATCACAGCGTGGAGCCGATGTTGACTCTCCTCCAGTGCAGTGCAGATGCAGTCGTAACATCTTCATCCCCCATCCAATCCAAGCAAACCCACCATTGTCATCACTCATCTTCCTCATTATTAATGTGTTTATTAAACACGGGGATCCGTTCCTAAATGATAAGGAATCCGAACGAACGAGAATTTGGATGGGACGACGCGACGCGACGCGACGCGACGCGACGCATCCTTCAAATGACAATGGGACCCATTCAATTCCAAACGGAACAGATTCCGGAATGGGAATTAAATTAATTTGGATTTCTGAAATGGGAGATGGGGAAGTCCCTTTGTTTTCTTGAGAAAACTCCATCTCCGTCACCATTGTGTATGGTAAATGGCTTCGTCTTTGGAGCGGTAAATGAAGTTATCGTACAAAGAAATGCTCAAGCTGAGAAGTGCAAATTGAAATTTTGAAGAAGAATGGGATCCGTACTTCTATTCAATTTCATACGTACGTGGCGCGTGGCATTAGATCCAGGCTATGCAAATTTTAATTTTGCACGGAGGGAAAATCTTTTATTATCATGTGTGATATAGAATTAAGCAAATGGAACGACTTTTTAACCTTAAAATAGTTGTTTTACAAAATTCTGATCACTTTTCTCTTGCCATTTTTTCAATTGAGGAACATTTAAAACCAAGTGATGTCAAAAAGCAACCCTAATTCCTATGACTTTTGACCTTTCTGAAATTCAGCACAGCATTACCTCAAAAAAATCACAATTTAAAACTAATCACTTTAAGTTTGCTTTCCATTCCCCGTCTATGTATTATTTCTAACCTGACTCATCCTTCAGAAAAAGATATCCATCACACGCCCTGCCAAAACCCAGTAGCCAGAAAATCGGTTCATATTCGAAAGGTACATACATACGAGTATGGAACGGGAAATGAAAAATATTTGAGAATGACACTCCCGGATCCTTCCCTCTTCATCGAAATAGACAGCGGCTGTCAAACCAAAGGAAAACCCAATGGGTGGAAATACACTGTTTTCCACTTTATTTTCTCTCCCCGCCCCAAATGGATCCGACAGTCTAGCCTGGTAAAAATTCAACTTGTCATCCTCAACACATACACACACACACACACACACACACGAATCTGAGGCCTTGGAACCAAGTAATGTAATGAATAAGGAATCACAGTGAGAATGACGGCTGGAAATTTGACGCAAAAACAATGTTTGGCCTGGCCGTCCAAGTCCACGTCATTTCATGCAATGCAGTGGAGAAAGTGCGAAATTGAGATCCAGTGTAGTGTATTGGAGCTGTAGCGAGAATCAGAATTGCAAAAATGTCATGCAAACATGTGATAATACCAAATTCAAGCGTGAAATATATTCCATAGCTTAAATTCTCATTTAAAAAACATGTCAGAATATTAATTTCCAGCAATATGCATTTCAAACCATTTCTACGATCCAGGGCAGCAGAAATGTCTAGAATATTTTAAATTGCGGCCAAAAATGAAAACCCATATATTAAACAGTAAAAAAAACCCAGCCCTCAAACTAAATAACCTACCAAATCAATATTACATTACATCCACACTGTTGTGCCGTGACAACTTAAGGGGAATGAAACCACTGAAAAGTTAGGTACTGGAGTGGGATTCGAACCCACATCCTTGGTTGACCGGACCAATGCTCTACCCATTAAGCTACCCAGCCC
>JAAXYW010000829.1:0-28805 GCA_036851895.1 Orthonychiurus folsomi | reverse complement strand
AAGCAATTTTTTACCCTAAAACTTTTGGTCTGCTAATCGTGACTTAATTTGCTTGTTTGTTCTACAACGTATACCCGTGTATTCTTACAATTGTTTAAAACTTTAAGGGTAGCACTGAAATATATTTGAAGTGTTTAAAATAACACCCAAACCATTCATTAAATTGTCTTTAAATTAAAAAACTTTTCATATCTGAAGCCGTCAAATGCAGCACGAATGCAGTACAACTCATTCATTCATTAAGATGCTTCATTCAAAAGTCAATTTGTGCAGACGAAACGCCAGGAGAGAGTGTTTCAGAAAATCAGAATTAAAATCCAGCTCTCTGGTTGCAATGTAAAGCATGAGAAGATGATACGGCATTCTGCCAAATCAGGTTCTGGTACGAGGATGGTGTGTATTTGTTGTTGGGTCATTCCATTCAGGGATTAGATAGCACACCTGGTGTCATCAATCAATTCCTGCATGACACCATTAACACGGGTTCACGTGAAGCATCTATTTCAAGAAAGATACGGGGCTCAATGTCACCTTAATTGATGCAACATGCATATTTCCAAAGGTTTAGATATTACGCCTTCAAGAGATTTACTTATTCCTACCTTGTTATGCACACACATTCGTCTCTCAACTTCGACCATACAGAATTATTCTTCGTGTTGAAAATTAACTTAAGGTTAACATGTGCATTGTAAATCTTATTGTAGTCCCTTTGTGGATTTGTGGCATTTTTCACTTCGCTGGAGCATTTGCTGAAAATTTTATTGACCTCTCCTATGCCTACAATGGCCAAATAGTTTTATTTCCTGGAGTTAGTCCTCCAGCCTCATTTGATGTTCAATTTGAAGGGTACAAAACTGAGGGTGAAAAGTACTGGTAAGCGTCATCTATTAAGACTATGTTTTTAATTATCTAGAAAACAATTTAAACACTTTTATAATTACTTAATTGGAAAGGTACTCTTCAAAAAGTTTCTGTATGTCCGAGCATACAGGCACACACATAGATGCGCCCTACCACTTCTTTAAAAATGGGAAAACCCTTGATCAAATCCCACTGGATGATATGTTGGATGTGCAGGGTGTTTTGATAGATGTGTCCGACAAAGTTTATCGAATTCAAAACGGGAGATTGAATGTAACCAAGAACTATGCGGTGACGAGAGAGGATATTATCGAGTAAGTAATCCAGTAATGTGTTTCAGACTAGTGGCCTAGCCTGTAATCAAAATTTAACTGATTGTGTTTTACTCACTCAGGTGGGAGAAAGTGAATGGACAAATTCCCCCAAGATCCATAGTACTCGTTAGAAGTGGATGGGGCTCCCGATGGCCGGATCAATCACTGTACAAAGGAATTGACGAACCGATTGATGTTGGTGATAATGCAAAATTAAATTCTCCTGGTGAGCGGAAAACAACACGATTTAAATTAAAGAGATGTATTTTGAAAATTAAGTAAGATTCACGTGGTCTGTCATTTTGAAACTCAAAACAAGTTCTTGCCAAACTTTCGAGCAAAAACAAACTGTTTTTAAATTTTAGTATTTTTACATTTGTAAATTGCTGAACATTGAGTGAAGTTGTGCCCAATTATTTTAACAGTTTATTGGACTCTCAATGCAGGTTTTGACACCAGTGCGGCCACATTTTTAACAACTGAAAGACAAATCTTGGGTGTGGGAATTGATACGTTATCCATCGACGTAGGCTCAACAACTGTACGTAAAAATATGAGATATTATGCATCTGGTCTGGATGACGGAGAACTTAATGCAAAAATTTTATTATATTTTATGTAGAATTATCCCGCACATCGTGTGTTCGCAAGCAGAAATGCATACGGCTTAGAAAATGTTGCAAATCTTCATTTGCTTCCAGCCAGGGGATTTCGTCTTTGGGCTGCGCCACTTAAACTGGATGCGGGAACCGGTGCCCCAACCAGACTCTTGGCAAAAATTGAATCCAAACAGAAGCCAATTGACAATTTGAGAATGAGTGTTGCAAATTTTTGAATTGCTGACTTGCACGGATTTGGTTTTGATTCGTAATTTGATGATAAGTGAGGGATAAGTATATTGACAATGGACATTAAGCAAACAAGTCTACAATTCAATATGCTAATGTGCTAGCTATTCTTTGTGTTGTATACAACACCAAATGCAATTGAATGTTCAAGCCAAGTTTGTTTTATTCTAATGATGCATATTGCTCTAAATAAAGTCAGACCAGCAAGTCGTTTAGTAGAATATATTTTCATAATTAAATGTGGTATATTTATCGTGGCTGAAAAATTCTTTCATTTGATATATATGACGATAATGTCTTTATTTCTTCAGCGAATGGACCCATTGACTGTGATGAATAATATATACTTAAAATAATAATGCCATTTGAGATCTAAAGAAAATGCAACAGCTGTGTACATCGTACTGTCATTCAATCCATGAGAAATATCCTTCATCGATGACAGGATTGTGGACATTTTTATTAAGGTCATCAGTAACATTCCTGTTAACCATACACTAACGTAAGTGTACATAAGTGCACATAATCTCATCAATTAAGATCAAATGGAGGTTTCTTAAGCTAATCCTGGTTATTAACGTCTGACGGATTATGTATTGTTACAGCAATAAACGGACTATAATTTTTTGACCAGATTCGACTCAAACATACCACCTCCGAGTTTCAGGAAATTTGGTTTCAAAAGATAAGTGCATTTGCTTTGCAATCCTCACGGAGGTATACAGCAATGCCTCCACCTTTATTCCTTACTCTTTCAAATCTGAGGACATTGTAGTCCAACGAATTCGAAGAGTCGATTGGATTAAGCTTTGTTTCAGTTACTGCAATTTACATGAAATTTAGTGCCTGTTAGGAATTTTTGTAATTCAACAAATTGCGGTATACTGTTTATGTTTAAGTGCGCAATCGATAACCCAGTTCCCAGTCAGTATCCAAATTTAAATCATAATATGAAATTTCGAGTGGGTCGAACAATTCGTGGATTTCTATAAGTGGAGCCTCTCAAAATCCATCACAATCAATAATTGTTTGACAGTAGGGATAAGCAGTGCCATTGGGCGGTGCAATATTGTGCATTGCATCTAGCACGGGTCCAATGTAATTTGCCCATCGTTCTGTAAAGGGACAAAGGAATTGGAATACAAAGCCTGTGTGTATCCGATTTATAGATTACACAATTATTTAGAAATTGGATCAAAAAGCATTTTCAAATGACAGAATAGCGTACATTGTGTCAATCCCGCACCCCCAACTGCGTACACTTATTAACCTGATTGAAGAATTAAAATTTAAAAGGAGAATTTAAGATTGGATTGTCGAATGATTGACTGACACTTCATTACATTTAGCACAAAGTGAAAGAACTTGGCCTTTATCCCATTATCGAGTATGCCAGTGAATTGTCAAAATCCTAATAGTACCAAACGACATTTCAAACTAACCATAGCCATTACTCCAATTATTTGTTTTTCTACAAATAATGCCGCTCAATCTTATAGCAGTGTTCACCATCTTGGCTTTCAACCACGAAATAAGTGCAAGTGAACCCAGATTTGTACAAAATATTGAAATTCATGCCAATCGCCCATACTCCATATTCTCAGACCTTGACCTAGCCGTTCAGCTAACATCTTACGCCAAGAAAACAAATCCTGGACATTTTATTTGTCAAACTTGGATTTTTCCTTGGTGGATGAGTGCGGGCAACGATTAAATTCCTAATAGTACCAAACGACATTTCAAACAAACCATAGCCATTACTCCAATTATTTGTTTTTCTACAAATAATGCCGCTCAATCTTATAGCAGTGTTCACCATCCTGGCTTTCAACCACGAAACAAGTGCAAGTGAACCCATTTTTATACAAAATATTGAAATTCATGCCAATCGCCCATACTCCGTATTCTCAGACCTTGACCTAGCCGTTCAGCTAACATCTTACGCCAAGAAAACAAATCCTGGACATTTTATTTGTCAAACTTGGATTTTTCCTTGGTGGATGAGTGCGGGCAACGATTCAAAAGACAATACACTTCAAATGCACTCTGACCTCTTCTCCGAATCATATGCTGCCACTTCCAACCCAGTCGAGGATCTTATGCCTATAGTCATCGTCCCAATATTCGGAGACGAATCCTTAAAAACAAATTTCTCTTATTCCCGTGAATTTGAATTGGACGACATCATCCATCCCAATATTTTGGGCTTCCGTCGCCTTGTCACGAATTGTTTCAGCGTATTTAATATCCTCATCGGATCCCCACAAAATACATTTAATTACAACGGGAATTATCGTCAAGAAATACGCTCGCCCTCACAAGGATTTCTTCATTTACATCGGGGAGTTAGGTGTTCTCCAATCCGCTTTCCGAACATTTCAAATTTCCGAGCTCCGTTACACATACGGTTTAGCTGTCGGAAATGGATCCGTTCTTCATTTTCATAATCAGTGTCAGCGACCAGGGGAGGAGCTTGGGCTTTTCAGTCGAAGATGTGATTCCGTGATTGGGAACCGTCACTATTTAATCACAGCCTGTTTCCTGGCTCCGATGGTTAACTACGAGGACAATCCGGACGGGACCCGGAAATCCAACGGCGGAGTCCTGTATTTTATGTTCCAGGAGGCCAGCGTTCGTCACAATTACACATTTGATATTCGCTACGCTCATTTCAACGGAGCTTCTGGGTTCAAGAAGAATGGGGTTTGGAAGGTTTGAAATTATTAATTGTCTATTTATAAAGAATATTCACTTTAAAATTCGGGGTTTTCTAGGGTGCCGTTGGTGAAGTGCTAAGCCGGGAGGCGGACATCGCATTCGCCGTCGCCATATCCGTCCATCGAATCCCAATCGCAGATCCCTCCGTCGTCCAAGTCTGGATCACCCGAATGTTTTACATAAGGACCCCACCCTTCAAAACGAGTTGGTTGTCCATATTTTGGCCCCTGTCTATGAACATTTGGCTGTTAACTCTTTCATTTGTTCTTCTCCTCGTTCTCCCCGTGTACTACTGGGCGGCGGCGCGCTATTTCAAAACCGTGGCCACTATCATTAAAACCCCAGACTACATCTTGGGGGATATTTTCGAGGCCCTTTTCCGGATCCTCATGGAACAATCAGCGACTCTTCGTAATTGGAAAGGGACACGAATCCGTTTACTGGTCATCCTATGGGCTGCATTTGCCCTCGTCCTTGGCACAGGTTATCGTGCCAAATTAGTGTCATTCCTCACTTTCCTCCAACAAGAAGACATTCCTGGAACTCACATGGAACTCAGTTTGTCCAACTACAAATTATTATTTCGACTCATCGGAGGAGTTGCTTATCGCTACACAGTGGAATCCCCGGATCCAATGCATAAACGGATCCTTCAGAAATCACTTCTTGTGAATACTTCAGAGGATTGTATGTTGACAGCACTTCTGGAGGATCGGACGGCTTGTTTGGATTACCGAATCAACTCCGATTTTACAATCCAAAGGAATACGACCATTAATGCTAATGTGAGGGATAATGGGATCTTCGTCAAATCCAAGGACACGGACTTCACTTGTATAATTGTATGGAGTTTTCGGAAGGGGTCTCCTTGGACGGAGTCCTTTGACAAGGTCATCTTATTTAGCATGGCTGGAGGTTTGTATGATGTTTGGAAAAATAAAGAGTGGTATTTTAGTCGGGTGGACAGTGCCCGGCATTTGAGGGAGGACAAGGATTCCAGGGTCAGGGAGAGGATTGAGCAAGTGCTCCTGGATTTGAGTACGGGACCCAAGGCACTAAATAATTCTAGTTTGATGGGTCTTTGGTTGATTTTGGCTTTGGGACTGATTGTGGGATCCGTTTCGTATGGAGTAGAAGGAATTGATTTTATGGTTAAAATGTGGTTAGGGAAATATAAACTTAAGGTTCAGGCACGGAAGCGAAAGGAAAGTTGGAGGGCACATGGGAATAGGATTGCGGCCACTATTAATGGGAATAATGGCAATTTAGAATGTAAGAGCAATGTAGTTGTGACTTAACTGATGGATCGGCAAAATTTGAAATACATACTACGTTTTGGAAATTAAATTGGAGAAATTTCAGCAGCAATTATGATTTATTTGCCAGCAGTGTCATCGCAGGTTACTGCACGACCGTCAAGCGTGTATATCTGGGGAATATGTACAAGTATATTTACATACAAATAGAGTTTATTAAATGGCTGGGAAGGGGACCTGAGATGACCATGATCAATCATGTAGCAAGTTGAAAGTTAAACGTAGCGGGGTAGGGAGTGTAGCGTTGCTTTTAAAAAGTAATTAAAAAAAATTAAGTTAATTCGCTTGCCTAAACCGAGTTTAGCTAAACCGAGATTAGCGTTAACTGACGTTGGTGCAACCGGCCACAATAGTATAAAACTGCAATTAAACAACTCTGGAACTTTGCTGGAATTAAGCCAAGGATTTGAATAGAAACCGGTTCCCTTACTAATATATTTGCTTCCCCTGTTATTTGGAGTAATTAGGACAATAAGTTTGCTTCTCTATTACGCATTCACTTGCAGTTCCAGCATCTTGTGATGCAAAATCTTGTTTTGGATCGAAGATCGAAGGATATTTATGTAATGTTTGAGTTAATTTTCTGTGTATGCATCTTGCAGAAATGAAATTCAACCGTGCATTCATGCCATGAGTGGATTTGTGTAATACAGATGAAATGGTTTAATTACTAGATTGGAATTTAATAAAAAAGCGATCACGCCCCCGAAGACGTAGTTGCTCGGAAGCCTCACATGACAAATATCCTTGAGAAATAGAAAGCAAAAAATAAATTTTCGTTTTGAATTGATGCCTTCGTATATAACAAGATAACAGTTAGAATACAAACAGGCAGGAAATTGAGGAGTGACCCCTTTTAACACTTTAAATGGAATTATCTGATTCAAGTTTTACTGAACTTTATACAACGAGAAGTCTATTTAAATCCAATAAAAACTTTCCGATGTGCCGTTAAGCAAGAATTGAGGATGCATGACTGACTTGCTGACGTTGTCGGACATCCGACTTCGCAAGACCTAATTTTAATCCTTGACTCTAATCCGATTATGCAACTGTTTGTGCTGTACTTTCCAACAAATGATCAAAATAATTGCATAATATCATAATGTCAGATCCTAAAGCTAAATGAAATGGAAACGAATGTGTTGTCGTTTTTACTTGCCATACTACTACGATGTGACCAAGGATTTACTTCTTGACATCTTAACATTTTGAAATTACAAATGCAAAATAAATGTTGTGCTATGTTTTGAATTTATTTGTTCGGTTTTGAAAAGTTTTCACACATTTTGTTTGAGCTATTTTAGCTTGATGTGTACGGGATTACCTGGAAAGCTGGTTTTATTGGTTTTTAACTGCATACTAAATTACTAAAGTAATAATATATTATTTAAAGTGCTCGTCGTGAAAGTGGTTACATGCTTGGATATTCCTGTTGTGCATTACTGGGGAAGATAAATCCAAACCGCATATCGAAAATCCGAAACTGAACTCATTCCCCTTATGTGTGATACATGTGGCAAAGTTCCACACTGACAATGACATTCGACGTAGCCAAAAGTTAATTTGACATTTACAATAACATTTCCCTGCCCCGTCTCTGCCTGTGTCAGTCCAACCATCCTAATCTCAATACCATGGGGGTCGGGGTGACGCAATGCTGTATACGTGCTGTACATGTTTTTATATGGAGATTACCCGCATAAGAATCACCATCTGCCCTAATGCTAATAGTTAATTCACAATAACTTGTGATTGACTCAAATGATGCACGATAAACCCACAGTCGCCCAGGTCCCATCATTTCCTATCAAGTTATTCCTTGTTGGTTCCTTGTGCCTGTGTTTGACCCAAAGGATTGGGAAGGGTGACAGTCTGAAATTTAAACGAGAGGAGGTTGGAGGTCAAAGAGGCGACTTGATTTGAGGAGCTCTATAAAAAGCTCAAATCAATCTTGGCTCGCTCTTCCCAGTCCAGACTCCGCACCACGTGCAGTACTCAGCTCTCGCTCTTTCCTTTCTTTCAAGGCAATTCAAGTCCAAGTTCAGATTTTCTTGTGAGAAAATGGAACACAAAAGTAAGTTGGAGCGCTGACTAATATTTACATTACCAGCGCACATTTATCTGAGTGCACTCAAACTGTACAAGTTTGGAGTACTCATAAAAATGTGAGGTGGCAATTTGTATAATCTGCGCAATTATTGACTTGAGTGTATTTGAGAACGCGTTAGAAACATTTTATCAATAGCGGTGTTTTTGTTGACAGAACAAATTTACATACTTGTGAGACAAATTGCAAACGGGCTAATAATTTCATACAAATTAGCTTCCGTCAAAATTAACTTGTCTAAACTACATAATGGAAGATCCCACCATGCTGTCAAATGAAAATGAGAGCATTTCCGGCGCTGGCTCAGAAAGCAAGAGTAAAATTTGTTCAGCTATTTATTACAAATTTGTATTGCTTTCTAACATTTAAGCTAACACGAATGTCAATCAACTTCACTCTTGTGTTGGCGCTGGCTCAGAAAGCAAGAGTAAAATTTGTTCAGCTATTTATTACAAATTTGTATTGCTTTCTAACATTTAAGCTAACACGAATGTCAATAAACTTCACTCTTGAGTACCTGAATTAAGCCAATTAATCGAAATTAATGTTGACGTTTAAGCGTATGTTAATTCCATGTGTTAGTTATTAAACTAACAAATAAAGAACTTGCTCCATCGCGAACCGCCTTCTAAATTATGAAATGAAATGCTGGCAATCTAAACAAATATTCATTATTTCAGCTGACGAAACCGGGCGTTTCCAATGGTCCACGACGGCGAGCATTGATGATCAAATCAAAGCCCTTTACAAAAAATATCGAGGCCCGTGACCCACATCAAACGGAGTTCCTCCAAGCTTTCTACGAAGTCCTCTGGACCCTTAAACCCGTCTTTGAAAAAGATCCAAAATACTTTTCAGTTTTGGAGACGATTGCTGAGCCAGAGCGTGTCATCACATTCCGTGTCCCATGGATTGACGACAAGGGGATTCAACGGGTCAACCGTGGATTCCGTGTCCAATATTCCTCTACTCTCGGACCATACAAAGGTGGACTTCGTCTTCACCCGACCGTCAATCTTGGGGTCATCAAATTCCTTGGATTTGAGCAAATCTTCAAGAATTCCCTCACCGGTCTCCCAATGGGTGGCGGCAAGGGCGGCTCCGACTTTGATCCCAAAGGAAAGAGTGACAATGAAATCATGAAATTCTGTCAGGTCAGTTGGCGGGTTCTTAAATTTCTTGGAGTTTTGGCAATAAATTGTTAACTTTACATTTTCTTTTCTTCAGAGTTTCATGACTGCTCTCTACAAGCACATTGGCTGTGACGTTGACGTGCCAGCAGGAGACATCGGTGTTGGTGGGCGGGAAATTGGATACTTGTACGGACAATACAAGAGGATCACTGGACAATTCGAGGGTGTCTTGACTGGAAAGAACACACGTTGGGGTGGCAGCTTGATTCGCCCAGAAGCCACTGGTTATGGAGCAGTTTACTTTGCTGAGAATTGGTGTGCTGACAATAAAGTGCCCATGAAGGGGGCCAAGTGCCTCGTCAGTGGATCCGGAAATGTGGCTCAATACACAATCGAAAAATTGTTGCATCTTGGTGCCATTCCCTTGACTGTATCTGACAGCACTGGCTACGTTCTCGAACCCAATGGTTTTACTTCAAGACAAATTGGAGAAAGTCATGCATCTTAAGAATGTGACCCGAGGACGGATTTCCGAGTATTGCAAGGTACTTGAAGTTAAAAATTTAAAAAAAACGTTGGATATTTTAGTTTGTGTGTGCTGGAATACAATGCTTTGAGGAGAAATTTCATTTTCACTATCTACTTAACTTCCTACAGGAATCCTCAACTGCCAAATTTTTCCCTGGTAAAAAACCCTGGGAAGTAAAAGACGTTCTTCTCGCATTCCCATCTGCAACTCAAAATGAAATTATATGCTGAGGATGCCAAGCAATTGGCAGCCAATGGTTGCAAACTCGTCGTCGAAGGTGCCAATATGCCATCCACAAATGAGGCCATCGAAGTCTACAAGGCCAAGGGTGTCGTCCTTTGCCCAGGGAAAGCCGCCAATGCTGGAGGTGTTGCTGTGTCAGGATTAGAAATGTCACAGAATTCTGGACGTACATCCTGGACCCGTGAAGAAGTTGACAACAAATTGAAGGCAATCATGAAGAACATTTACACCGCCAGCAAGGAGGCAGCCGCTAAATACGGTACTCCAGGAAACATCCAAGCTGGAGCCAATATTGCTGGATTCTTGAAGGTTGCGGACTCCGTCATCGAACAAGGCTGTGTTTAAATGGATCAATATCCTACCCTGACTTTTTAATTTTGTTATGCGTTTAAGGGATTTAGCAGTGGTTGCAAAATTTGGAAATTTTTACCATATTTCTTTATCTGAATCTGGATTCCAATTAAATTGACTAATAAAACTTGTTATCTATTTTAACAAATTTACTGCGTATTTACTTATGTGATCATGTGATGCTCCGTTCTCCCGTTGCAATTTCCAACTAGTGTACGTCATAGTAAACCCTGGATTTTGATTTCTTCGATCGCGGCTAACTAACTTAAACTGTTGAACTGACAGCAAAGAAAATTGAAATTACATAACTGGATGCAGCCAATGTCATATCTAGTGCCGAGATTTAACTCAAGTTTATAAATCCAGATTAATATTGATAAGCCTGTCCGGAATTGCGTAATCTGTTGACAAGGCAGATTTGACTTTCATTCGTCCAACTTGACCTTAATTGACCTTTCAACTGTCGACTCCATGATGAATATTTAATCTACCTCGCTTAAAAGTAACAGATGGGTTCAGGGTCGACGTATTTGACCTTTGCCTCTGTCGCTGTCGACCTCAATTTATGTGGCGGTAATTCATTGGCACTTAAAAGTGAGAAGTGTAAATCCTAGAAGGCAAACGAGCAGATAAAAACAAACAAATTATTTTTATTTGTAAATAACTTGTCACCTTATGACATGCTGTGTCAACTGTCAATCTCACCCGGAGCTGATTTAGTACAAGCAAGGCCTAAATAGGGTTTCTCTTGCGCTTATGCAAAATATCTAGTGTGACGATAACGACGGTCGAACCCGCACCCAATAAAAAACGACAACAAACAGCTTTGCAATTTTAAAAAATGATATTAACTTTTTCAAGGAAAGAAAAAACAAACTTTCGTTTTGAAATGCCATGCGATTTTCCTGGTCTGTCGTGCCACACATATACATGAGGCGTCGACCTCATCTGCAAGTGGGACTTTAAACACTGACCACTTTACAAAGGGGCCGGGCGGCCGAAACTGTAAATTTAATGTTCACATATGGTATGCTGTCAGTAGCATTAAATAAAAAATAAAGCTATAAATGCTTTTATAGTTCACGCGTGTTGTGCAAGAGCAGAGGACATTTTAATGGGATAAAATTTAGTTTCCTGTAAAACTAAACTCAATAAATAAATTAAATAAATTTTTACATACTGTTTCAGAAGCACTTTAACTTGAGAGACACTGCAAAAATATGTGTTAAACTTTATTAGCTGGACATGTTGGGTAGATCAAGGACGGAAGTAGCAACGCGTAATGTTTTGGATTTGGTTTGTGGTAATGCGATGACTTTTTTGTTATTTGTGAGTTGAAGGATTGGTGGATCAGCATTTTGATTTAGGAGATTGCTTGGATTTGAGTCGACGGAGCTCTTTTTTGTAATATTCTTTGGGCATGACACAAATCTGACGACGACGGCGTCGTCGGGCGCAACGTTTCTTGGATTTGCGACTTCCTCCTCGATTGCACTTTCTATCATCCTGACATTTCTTCTTTGACAAATGACGTTTTTTTGTGGCGCAATATTTTGACTTGTTCTTGTCACGTCGAACCTGCCGCTTTCCGGTGCCACAAGACCATGATTTGGTTTTCTTGGATACACATGCACCAGATGATTTCCCTCTCGATTGCTTACGAATCTTCCTAAATAATGGGAATTAATGTTTCGTTGCTTAAACGTCATTAATTTTAGAGCTTTGGAAGATAGGTACCGCTTCATTCCCCTTGAATTGGAATAGCTCTTCGATCCCGTGGACAGCTCAGAAGATCTAAATCACATATTTGGTTTGTTAACTTTCATATATTGTAAATGTGAATCAATTTTATATTTTCTTGTACCCAGCCTTGGAAACACGACGTCTCTTTCCCCTCCTGCATCCGTCACCACCCCTGCAAAAAAATGTTACAATTTGAACAAATTCCGTGGAGATAACCCATCAAATACAGTTTAAAAATCACGTTTTAGACCGTCGGTGACGACCAGCCTTTCCGCCTTTGGAAGCACAGCTGAACAATATCAACAAAATATCAGCTTTTCGCCTTTTCCAACATAAATGCAGTAAAAGAAAGTTTTACCTTGTATTTTTGGGTTTTAGCAGTTTGGACTTATTCGCATAAACCTTAGCAAGTGGTTGACGTGAAGCTCTTTCGACTGGTGCTGAATTACCATCAGTGACAACCGTATTTTTTTGGGTTTCTCGCATTTTCCGGGCACGTGTAACCATCGCGTGACGACCTCCAAGTGCAGCCATTATGGGAACACAAGTAATGTTAAAGACTTTAAACAAGTGATGAATTTCCTGGCACAACTAAGATTTTAAATTTGACAATTCCAACCGTTGTTATGAGAAATTGTGCACCGCAGC
Source organism: Orthonychiurus folsomi (assembly GCA_036851895.1). Classification (NCBI taxonomy): domain Eukaryota; kingdom Metazoa; phylum Arthropoda; class Collembola; order Poduromorpha; family Onychiuridae; genus Orthonychiurus; species Orthonychiurus folsomi. The sequence goes on along the minus strand of JAAXYW010000829.1, from coordinate 15,988 downwards.
AGAATTTGGAAATTGACTAGTAAATTTGTAAATACAATAACCTTCTAATTCGAGTGTTTAGCTTGCATGGCAGAATTCAACTTGGGATTTTTTTGACCCCAGATAACAAAACTTGTTACTAGTTTCCTGTATTTATTTTTTACCGGTTAATTTCTGTGACAACCAACCTAATCTACTATGTAGTGTTTCATTATGGCAATAATTTTCAAAAATGTTTGCTGAAATAGACGGTTTTGTGGAGCATGATCATAATTAGAGATTAGGAGGTGGTGCGTTCGGCACGTGTTTTACTGTAAATGTGGGTAGAATTTGCAGTTAAGCACTAACCAGAGCATGAGTATTGTGCATTCTTTCTAAGGGTCAAATCCATCGTTCAACTTTTAAAGCACCAGTACAAAATCGGTTACTCAATACTAAAGTGGTTTTCAATTAAACTTCTGAATTTTACAAATTGCTATCTATTAGCTAAATTGATATTGCGAAATATGTACAAATTCCAGAAATGAGATGGCATTTATTACAAAGCTCAAGCCTACGCTTAAGAAGTCTCAAACTTTTTGAGCATTTCCTTCACAAATGTTAAGAATTGTGAAATTTTATCGACCACAAGTACGTGTTCCATGATGGTATCTGCTGAAAAGTGCGGCGCTTAAAATGCAAAAAATGTACGCAATTGCGAAACAGAACATTCGCACAGGCATTATATGTTGTGGCCTTGGTTTTTCCAACATGAAAGCTTTTAGCCCGTCCCGTAAAAGCAAAGCATTTTGTCTTCAGCATTAATTGGACATAGAATATAAAATATGTATTAGTAAGCCTGAACCTTTTGAAATATTTTTATGCTACACATTCCGCAATCAGCGTATAAGCCGAAATAACAAAATTCTACAATCAACTGGATTGGATTAAAATGCAAATCATTTTTCTAGCCAAAGCTCTGAAGTTCAAAATGTACAGTAAATTTTTTAGTGCATTCAAATTTAAAGTTTTGAAACAGTTTCTTTTGAACAAGTTTTCTGAGCCACAACTTACAACTTTGTCAAATAAAATAGTCTGGGATTTTAATTACTACTGCTCTGGATGCCCAATTCGATGGAATCCCCAAACCAAAAAAGTTGTGAATATTGAATCAAAATTGAATAAGTTTGTATGGATATCTGGTGTCATTTTAATGACTTTGATAAAAGTTACCCTCTTGTGGGATATCGCTTGCGACATTTTGTATCCTCGAAGTCTAAATCAAGTGGAATACGCTTTTACATGCATGCGGACAGCGTACATATTTGTCTTTTCAATGACGATTGCCTGTGATTGGCATACTGTGTACAGGAGGCAAGAAATCACAGAGTTTTTAAATGCGGTGCAGATCATCACAGTTAAAACAAATGGTAGTTACAAATTCCTGTTGTTTTTTAATTTGCTCAATTTTCTGGGATTCTTACCAAATGTACAATGAAATTCTCTTTTAGCTTTGCCTGGTTGGAAAGATACTTTGGAATCTAAAATCACAGGCCCTATTTGGCTCCTTGTAATTTTCCTTGTATTAAATTTCATGGTTGTAGGGTCTGGATTTCTGCATTTCGTCTGGTGCAAATTTCATACTTTCTCACCGATTTTTCCAAATTTAATTTGCGGTCATCAGGCTTGGGATTCTTCCATATTTGACTTTTTGTTAGGATTGGCAATTAGTTTGCTTCAAATTTGCTTCAACGTTCGTTTGATCTGCGCTATTCTGGTTTACGCTACACTTGGCATACCCAGCGTATTCATTGGTGTGAATGTCATATGTCAATTGAGGTGAGTATAACACGTTTTGGCATTTCAAATTAATTTTGATGTACATTAAGAATAAGTACTAGATAATAATTATTATTTATCTTAATCCATTGAAATCCAATAGATCCAGCATTTCAGCCGCCTCTGCATTTAAAAGTTATGCCGAATGTTTTCGAGTTTACTGTTATTTCCAATTTCTAGTTCGAAGGCTTAATACCATAGTAGGGGATTTTCTTCTCCCAATTATTTTGTTGGTTACAATCATGGTATGTGTGTGCTCTCTTTTTGTCCTCATCAAACAACAATTCGGGGTAGTGGAGAAATTGTGGTCTGTTTCTCTCCTTATTAGCATTTGGCTATTTTTTATTTGTCTTCTCGGATACGGGTCATTTGTTACGATGGAATCCCAACACATTTTGCATGGCTTCATGTCTAAGTGCAGTACAAAATATACGCGAAAAGTTGTCAAATCCTTCCGTCCTATCCGAGTAAAGTTGGCTGAGTTTTATGTTTTGGAGAGGAGGTCCTTGTTGGACGTGATCCTTGTCATATTGAGTAATACCGTTACTGCCTGTGTTGTTTTTTAAGATTGAAATTGAACAAATCTTTCTCATTTGCTAATATCTAATCTGTACACATAAATTACAGCATAGCAATAAATCAGTAGTGGCTTTTAATTCCACAAGAAATGTACTCATATATAATTTAATTCTCCTTAGCCACAGTACCCAAATAGTAAGACCAGTAGAAGACATTGAACAAGGCAAAAACCAAAGGGAAGCCAATTTTGGAATAAGTGTCCACTCTCTTCGCTCCTTTCTCAGTTTGTCGTCGCAGTTCACATCCAGTTTTGGTCCAATCATCTTCATCCACAATGTTGAGTCGCTTTGCCATCCGCTTCCAATGATATTTAGCCAAGTAATTCACATACGAGAATTGGAGTACGGCAGCAAATACCATGAATTGAATCGCGAATGTCCAAACATCCACGGCTTTGATGTACGATGCAGGTGGTACATTACTGTTGATTCCATCCGTTTGAGTTACAACAGCCAATATTGCCGTAATTGCTAGACAAACCTACCAAGTAATTCAGGAATTTGTAATCTTGTATACCTAATCTTATATTTAAGTTATAAAACTAACCCGTGCTTCCGTCGCAGTCGGTTCCAGCCAAAATGCTATCCAAGACACAAATACTAACATGACACAAGGTGCGTAGATTTGAATAAGATAATAGCCAAATTGCCTTTCAAATCGAAGTCGGAGTTGAATGCAACTGTAGGTCCCCGTGAGGGTCACACTTTGACATAATTCCCTTTCGTACTCAATGAGTTTGAATTTCGGCATCGTGAAGACACTAACTTGCATGCTCGCATTTGATTCGGGCCAAATGAGTACGACATCCGTGGTTGTCCAACCATAGCTGGCCATTCTAAAGCAAATTTAAAGCAAATCTAAAACAACCGGCAAATTTGAAAGCAATATTTTAATACGTCGTAACGTTAATTTTAATGTTCAAATATAATTTCTGTTTTTTTTTACTTGAGGTAGCAATTCTGTTTGTCCATTGGAAAGTATCTCAAGTTCATAGGACAAGACAATTGGAGGGTGATTCGATAGGATATCAAAACGGATCCATCCGGGAATATCCGTCCAAAGAAATTTGGAGTCATTAATTCGTGCATGATTGATCCGGTTTGTTCATTTGAGAAAAATACGTCTGGGACCCAAATGGATTGGGCAGTTGAGAGTTGGATGTAATCCACGTTGTAGCCTTTACCATATTCCAGGCGGGGGTCAACCCATTGTTCGCGAAATGTGAGCTGAGCCGTGTATCCCATTTGAACGTCATCAATGTTTTCTACATTTCGGAGCAGCATGGAGATTTTGACGACGACTGGACCCGTGCCATTGGCTCCCATTGGACGAACATATTTGTCATATGGAGTGTCTACTAGGAGTTTTTTTAGGATTCGGGATTTTGCGGATTTTGTATTGAGTTGAATGAGTGGATCCTCTGGTTCTGGGCTGGGCTGTGGGGATTCGGTTGTGAAATCCAAGGCGGGACCACCAATTGGTGTTTCCGTCGAATGTGTGAGGTCAAGAGTATCTTGACATTTGACCGTAGCCCCTCCGAAGATTAGCAGAAAAATTGAAATTTGAAAAACTATATTGTGAGTCATTATTTATGCAAAAATTTTATAACACAACGTGAATTGTAGTGACGTACTAAAATTGGGGCGAGGAAAAAGACAATGGAACCAACTGTGTGAGGCCGGATATTAAATTATCTAAAGAAGGAAACGGGTCCTAATTCAGATGGTTAGTTACTAATCAGGGCCCGCACAAGAAATTAACATTCATTGACAAAGGCGGCGTCGGAATCTCAATAAAGTAACCCTGAAATCTTGCCCTACATCCTTTCGTGCCAATAAATTTGGCTAACCGCAGCGAAAAATGCAAGGCAACCCTCATGTCAGGACCTCTCGCTGCTTGATTACAAAAAAAGACGGATAAAAGTAAAGCAGAAGGGCCAGGAGGGGATGCCTTTTAAAACTATTGTAATGGAATTGCGAATGTTTTAAAACTGAAAAGTATACCGACTATGTATCAATTTTGTTCAAAACAAATCGGGAAGGGTTTATTGCACTCTCCCTGTATTTCACTACTAAATCCACCGGCGTGTGATGTTTGACTACAGCAAATACAATAGATCCACGCCTGGAATTCCCCCTGCATCTTTGAAGCAGACCGGGTACTCCGGAAATACCGTCCATGTCCCTTGAATCGCCGTCAATCCATTGCATATCATACACTGGCCCACGAATACTGCTGTTTTGGGATTCTGTGGCTTCGTAGAATCACGATCCTGCTGTTTAGAGATTAAATTATTCAAAATTGACCAGATATTGCAAAATATTGTCAAATTTGTGGAATTAAAGCTACAAATTACTGAAATATGGTAACAAATTGCTAAACAACAGAAATATACCAGTAATTTCAGAGTGAAAAATTACTAAAAATACGATCCAAATTATACACACCTGTAATTTTTCTTGCAATATGATACTAATCGTAGTTGGAACTTCCGTTGACAAATGAGCACTTCCGACCCAGTCACTCGTCACAAAAGGATTTTCCCCATTGGTTGGATTCTTAGAATTGGATGAAGACGGTGGCGGCGGCATGTCGAGCACTCGTAATTTGAGAGAATTTTCCACATGGGGTTCTAAATGAATCGCGACACCTTTGACAGTGGACACCCAAAGCCCTTCCATGGCACAATGGTGCAAGAGTGTAGTTGTGGGCTCAGCCTGTACCAGTGGATTCATTTCCAACATTTCCAGGCGGACGAGCAAATTCCGAATCATTTTGTTAACCATGGGCTGAGAGATCTTAGTTAGCGTTGAGTGCTGGTCGCCGGAGTTTTGATTTTGTCCACTCATGGATTGGAGGCGGACTTTGTCCATTTCTTGGTGCAAATAATCCGTGTCGACCGGAATTTGCTGGGGTTCGTGTTCTACGGGCGCCTCCTGCTAAAAATTGGCAATTTTAAGATTACGATTTTTGATATATCCAGAAATTTAACAGATTTAACGCGTTGTATTAGCATGGAGAAACAACCAATCGTATATGCAGCCTTTTTGAATATATTTTATTGCATTAAACTTTTATAAAGTGGAAGGCATTTGTGCTTTAAAATTGCCGCTGAACGATTTACTAATTTCAGACACTATATAATTTTTGGGCTTCATTTTCCAGCTTGGTTGGTGGTGTAATGCTTTGGCAAACCTCACTCAAATTAGCTCACTAAAACTAAATTTAATTCGTAAGCCGCCCAGATTTTCTAGAAATAATAAACTGATGCTCAAGGTTTGTTAAGCGTGGCCGTAATTAACTAAAGTGAATTCCAACCTGTTGAGCATGCATATTTACAACTTGTAAAAATTGGTCCTTGTGACGCCGGAAGTTATCCTTCCCATACAAGTCTATTAGTTTCTCCTCCTCCGCCGGAGAAATGGAGTCCACGCGCTCATTTCCACTGTTACTGTTATAATGATAATATCCTCCCCCGAAAGGTTTTGCCCCGAATACACGAAATGAATGGATTGAGATAACCAGAAGAACAACTAGATGGACATTACGATAGAAAAACAATTCCATTTTATTCCATAGGGCGGGCTAACTTATAGTACAATTACTTGCAAATTGCCTGCGAATTCAAGCACATTTCTGCACGCACTTTGAAAAAATAAACATGAATTTGTAAAAAGCCTTGGAAACTACATAGCAAGGTCATGCTAAGCATGGAAATGCGATTTAAATTTTATTTCATATGGTATAAAGGTCGTTCGAGTCTCATCCGAGCTTTCTTTATTCTATTTTCATACCAAGTCCAATAGTTGGCCGGGGGCGTCTCATAGCCATCGCCATTGTTAGTAGGCAAGTGATGGAATTGGTCAGAACTTATCTCAATTTGATTTGACCCTTGTTTTGGTGGGAGTGTCCCTTGATACAACACATCAAAAAACACTTGCGGTAATCCATTCCCATTCCCTGCCCCTTTCTCAAAAGGTGAGCTCGGTTTTGACGACGATGATGACGTTTTATTTGAAAATGACGCGGTTTCGTGTTCGTTTTTGCTGCTAACTCGCAAGATTCCTTCGAACATTGTTTTTGACCTTTGTATGAATTCAGATGATCCACACGTGCTTTGACTCCCAGCATGTTGCACGTTTTCCCGATTTTTATATTGTATTTGTTGCTCGGAATCCAATTCGTATCTTTTAAACTGTTGTCGCTCAGATTCCATTTCGCGGGATTTATATGGATTCTCAGATTCGCAAACTGATTTGCAATTTGGACATGAGCTGAGCGTATGATCAGCGGTTTTGGTTTCAATTTCTCGATCGTGACCGCTCTCGCTCTTTACCCGTAGAATATGTTCAATCGTTGTTTTTGACTTTTGAATTAACGTAGAAGAATCACACCTGCCTCGGCTTCGAGTCATATCCCTTGGTTCTGACTCAGGCTGATAGCTTCTATACCCTTGCTTTAGTTGCTGCTCGGTTTCGTGGTTTTTATCCTGTTGTTCGGATTCGCAAACAAATTTACAATTTGGACATCGCATGGGGGTTTGGTCGGCAGATTTGCTTTCCGCTTCTCTGTCGTTGTCACTCTCGCTCTTAACACGTAGTATATGTTCAATCGTTGTTTTTGACTTTTGAATTAACAAAGATGAATCACAGCTTCCACGTTGTTTATCGTTGTGTTGTTGCTCATCGGATTCGCAAATTAATTTGCAAGTTGGACATTCCTTGAGAGCCTGGGCCGTGTATCCGCTCCCGCCATTTTCGTGTTCCGGGGATTTTGTCGATGTCGTTGACGATCTCATATGTACTGCGCTCTGATCAATCATTTCCTTTGAAGTTTGGATATTTTCTGACATATCACAACGACTTCGGTGTTCTTCACAAATTTCCATTCCACTAGCTTTAGCTTTGGTGGTGGTTGGGCTAGTGGAAATCTCAGTTGTAGTAGTTGGGGTTTTGGCTGTTGAATGTGTTGTTTTGCCTTCAGCTTTCATTTTGGAATCCAGCATTAGTGCCTCCGTGCATGAAGGAATGATATCCTCCTCACAAACGAAGAAAGGATGTTTGTGGGGGTCAAGGATTGTTGACTTTACTCCAGGACGAAGTGGACAGACCTCAATGTTGATTTTATCAAGTTCTTCGCATATTTGTTTGTATTTAGGGGAACCTGGAATCGTGTAATTTTTAAGATTAGGTAACTGAAACGTAATGGTGCTCAAAAGTTTACAATTCACTGGCAAAATTGTTTGACGCCTCAAGCCAATTGAATCCCGTATTTCCTAAATATATCCATTTACCTTCCACGTGTACGATGTACAAAAAGTAAAGTAATAAAATCTGATCTATATAATGTCGGCCAGCACGTATTATTAAACCAAAACCCAGCATCATGGGCCATGCAATGACCTCCTTCAGTGTGGAATTCTCACTGAAATCTGTATATTTTCACATACGAGTTAATTTAATACCGTAGAACATTTACCGTTTCTGGGTTGTTGTCGATAAATGGGCAAAATGCGCATGTTGCCAGTGATACTCACAAATTAATTTGTTGTAACGAACAGGAATTTGGAATGTTCTTTGACTTAATCAATAAATCCTAAATACTCTGCTAAAAAGAATGTCTTCAAAAAGTTTATTGCATTATCAAACAGGTACATTATATGTAGGCCAGTGCTGAGCTTCTCTACACCACTTGATTTTTTTCCTGATTTACTTGAGAGGGGACGGAGCGGGGAACGGGTAATTAAATAACCATGATTCTGTCGGCTTCCACTTAACGTATGAGAATATATTCCGCTCCATCAAAATATGTGCTTCTTGTGGACCGAAAGCAAATCTACTGGAAACTCCAGTCACTCCTTCACCCACGCAGCTCAAGATCATTACAGACAAGTCTAAGGAAATATTGAATACATTTAATAGTTATTACAAATATCTAGTTGCATTGTTGCAGCACATAAAATGCGTGTGTTACCTTTTAAATGTGATACTGGGAATCCTATCAATTCTCCGGGTCTGATTTCACTGTCCTCTCCTTTTTCAATACCTGGTCCAATCCTAGCCAGTGCATCCCTACTCAATCCAGTAAGACCAAAGTCGGTCAATTGTGTGAAATTTGCGAATTCTATTATAATGTGTGTGAGTGCGGTTGCATGTTCAATGATGTACTGCATAGCACGGTCATCAATGGCAAGTTTGTCTGACTGGCAAATCCCGGGCTGCTGGATTTTAATCTTTGACATAAATTTTAAACGCTCCTTTGGAAACCCTTCATCTCGGATTTCTCTCCATTTTGCATACAAAACTGTCCATTGGACAAGGCCGATTTGGAAGTGGCAAATTGAATCATAGTAGCCGGGATCCCCAAAATCCATAATTTGGAAAGTTTCGTGGATCTGAATGTCGTCAGGGTAGTATTCTTGAAGTCCCATAAGTTGGATTTCTTGCAATACTAGCGCCATGTCTTCATCCAGGTTTAAGTCCGCTCTTACGCTATGTAAAGTTTCGATTTTGCTCCTGCAGTGAGGCGGCACACTTTGAAATAAAACTGTTATGTTGTCCCTCTCATACGTTTTCCGGGAATAAATTTGGGAAAATTCAAATTCCCTCAGTTGAGTCATCCGAGAAAGGAATGGTATAAAATTATCTCGATAGAGCCGCGACTCGTCTATCATGGCAAGGCGGAATCGGAGTCCCAATTTTTTGAGGAGTGGGAATTCCAGGGTAGCCCAATCCCGACGTCCCAGGTCAGTGATGAATCTCAAAAATAATGCGTGTGCTTCTCTTCTGGGTAACTCCGAGGCCGAGACAAGGATATGACGGAATTTTTTTGCTTCCTGGACTTCATAAGTAGAAAGTTTTACTGATTTGAGTGTGGATGCATTGGTTTGAAGTACGTTGCAGAATGTTAGGAAGGATTTAGGGAAAAAATCATTATCACCCTCCACACTGTCAAGTATTGAATGACCCGTGTCCGTTGCAGTCAATTCAAAGACTTCCAATTTTGTGCAAATTTCCATCAACCACTGGAGGGCAGTGATGGGTGAAGCTCTGTTCGGAGCATGTGGGTTCTTCGTGGACACTCTCAATTCCTTCAAATTTTGCAATTTCAATTCCAAAGTAATGTCTACATCCACTTCACCAAGAGGTAAGTACACGTCTGACATGGTGAGGGATGTCAAATTAGAAAATGTTAACAACATGTGTTTGATGGCCGCCTCATTAAACAAACATGACTTCAATTCCAGTTGTTGGAACTGCTCTGGTTTGAGTAAGACAGTCCACAAGAGGAAACCTGGAAGCTGATTCCAAAAATGGATTTTGGCTATCCGCAGATAATTTCCGTACAATTGAGTGGACCGGGTTCTACACAAACATCCCAAGCATCCTGTCAGACTACGCTCAACGTCCCTGTATACGGTGACCATTCTGTTTCTTAGTAAATGTTGGCTGAGCAGTGTGTACCACGGGAAGCAGACAAGTCGGCATGATTTCAAGTCCTCCAAATTCAATTGCTCAAATACTGTTTCGTAGAGTTCAATCTGTTTGAAACAAACTTTTATTAGCACGACGAGTCAAGCTGTCTTCAAAGTGAAGGATTTACTTACGGGAAATGTACTAAAAGCGCTGGCTTCAAGCACATCCTCAATTTCCTCAGAAGAGCCCGTGATCCTAAAGTCCAGTAATATGGAGTTATCACCGGATTATTTTCAATCAATTTTATCCTGAAAGCTTACCATTTCAGGAATAAACTCATGCCCTCTTCCAAATGCTTATTTTTTTTACTTCTAGATGAAATGAAGCTCAGCACGGCCGTGCACTGCACTGGCACATGAATGTGGAAATATTTATAAGAAATTCGAATGAAATGAAGCTCAAGTTGAATTTACGAGAAAGTCCCAAGCCAACAAACAAACTTTCCAGAAGCGACGCCACGGTTACAAAATATCCAGTATTGCACTGGAATCAAGTGAAATCTCATAATAATTTATAGTGCTTCAATAAATTCCAAGTGGAACATAAGTAAGCCCTTGCGAATAGAAAGATTTAGCAGAGAATTTGCTGTTACATGAAATGTTTCTTTAAATGGGAAGAACAATTGAAGCAATGATTATTTTTACAATTCAAATTTGCCATGGAGCATTACTAATCGCCACCCGAAGCTATATGAGGTAGCACTTCTATTAAAATTCTAGAACAAATCGGAAACTATAAATACTTTTTGACTATTTCGTCATATTTCAAATCAAAGTTCTTTTCCGCGCAAACCGCCTGAAAGGAAATACCAGTGGCTCACAAGTTCGTACTGCGTACTCTTAGTGAGATAACGCTAATATTAACACTTGACATCAAGTATCAGGGCTTACCTGCACTCTTGTTTTGCATATTTAAGCTATAAGTGTGTAATATAGTTTGCGGATTCTGGATTGTGTGGATTGTGGAAAACTTTATTAAGGTCATTAGCAACTTTGCTGTTAACAATGCACATGAAGTACATACTGACCTCAGTTGCATTGTTTTATTTATCTCTCCGGAATAGAGACCGGAATATCTCACTTTATTATGCACCGTGGCATTTTAAACTTAAGTACTGGGAACTCATGGTAAGATAAAATTTATCAGTTTTTTCGTGTTAATCCAGGAAACGTCAATCAATGGGTGACGCCTGGATGATTCACTCATTCCCGCTGCGATTCAAACTTTTTTTTGCAATAAGATTTTGATAAAGAGGACTTATGTAGTGATAAGTTTTGGCAGGAAAAGTCAATCATCATTTTGATGACTCATGAAATTGCTGTGGCAAAAGCAATATTTGCAGAAATCTAGCAGAAACTTTGCCTGCCATACAATTTTGATAAGGATGAGTGTCTACACATAAGACATGCAACGCTAGGATCGTTCATTTCTAAGTTTAACTTTCTGGATTTACTACAAAGTTTGATTGAACATTCATTGCAGAATACTTGAGTTTGAAACCAGTCAAAGCAAATAATGAGCTTTTAGTCGTACCATTAAATTACTCGAAGTAAAATCATAAAGCAATCCAATTTGACAACTAAATGTTTTTTTTGCTATGTTTCATTTAAGCAGATTGTTTTGAAGTTCATCGCTATTCAAGTTAAACCATCACATTAAGACCGTTTTCGGATTAAAAATGTGAATAAACAAATTAAATAGACTTTGTGTCTTAAAATGGCCAAATGGAGAGACGCTGAATGTGAGTTTTGAACTTCAATACCTCAGTTTATGTGTTGTTGCACTAAAAATGTGTTTTGGAGAATCGTGCGTGTTGGAAAACAGACGCAACTGGTACACTGTACGCTCTGCTTTGCATTTCACTCTTAAATTATTATTGCGTTTCTCAAAATGCTGACTCCACATGCATTAGTATGCATAAATTACTGCCACCGCGTAATCAAATTTATGACAATCAATAGGCGGTGGGTGAGTCTCAGGAATAAACCACTTAGCCCGGTAACAGCAAATCTCGATTATTTTTTGAAGCGTTGCATACTCATGTTTCTTACAGCCATAGCAGCTGGCAGTTATTCGCCCCCATATAAATGGCCGCGGCCTTTAATGCAGTGATCCAGTTTATTCGCTAAAGTAAGAAACGCGGATCATTTTTTTAAAAAGTCGTTCTCTTTGAAGAACTGTTTTGGGTATTCAATTTAGAATGGGGAATGACATTCCAATTATTGATTTGATAGAAGCCTCCGATCAGAATAGCGCAGAATTCATTAATTTTGTGCAAGGGATTACGGATTTTGGTGGAGTTTATTTAGTGAATCATGGGATTGAATCAAAACTGGTAAAAGATTTTTCGAAATTCGTAGCCTGCCGCTTGGAAATAAAAATTAAATTTTACTAAGGTACTTGTCTGTCATATTTTACCAGATTGATGACACATTTTTAACAAGCCGGGAGTTCTTCGAGCTTCAGAGTGAGTCAAAAATTAAATTCCAGAAAAGGGGAAATGGGAAATTCGACTTTCAATTTCAAACAGACTACCACGGCTACACCCGACCAGCTGTATTGTAAGTCTTCTAATTAATAACAATTTACTGATCTCCTCATAATTTTAGACTACATAAAATCTAACATTCAATTCCGTTTGAAGAAAACCCACAGAATTTCGAGAAGCATTCGATATTTGTGGCTCTGAGCGATTCTATCCAAATGAGGAAATCCTTGGATTTGGAAATGCATTCGAAAATTTGGAAGTTGAACTAATCAGATTGGCAAAATGTGTTGCAAGAATGCTTGCAAATTGTCTGGGAAAGGATGAAGGTCACATTTTGAAGATGACAAGGAATTTGACTGATAAAAATATTCCTGGATTCACTAGTCTTCGAAGCTTGTACTATCCGGCACTTACGAATGAGGAAATCAGTCCAGAAGAAAACACTCGTTGTGAAGCTCACACGGACCTGGGACTGTTCACCCTTCTTCTGCAAGACAACATCGGAGGCTTGAAGGTAACTGGCAAAAATACTACTACTAAAAGTGCTAGTACAACTATTGCAATTGTGTGCAAATAATTTAAAAGGCAGAATTACAGCAATGCGAATATAACTAAAATGTAAATGTTAATTTGAAAATGTTTCATAAAGGTTTGACTTGGCTCCAGATTCTAAATCTGAGTTGTGTTCAGTTTACCATGTAGAAAGAGAATGTTACCAATTTTTTTTGAAAATAATACGACTTTGCAGATTCAAAAATCCGGCAAATGGATGAAAGTGAAGCCAGTTCCAGGCTCAATCCTTGTGCTAATGGGAAATATTTGGCAAGAATTGACAAGTTGGCCAGCTTTGGTGAGACGAAGGCTACATTGTTTAGAGTAAATAGTTTTTAGATTCAAATGATAAGCCGTCCCTTTCACCGACCAGGTTCACCGGGTGGACTTCCCCGAAGATTCTGGCCAAAGAAAACTGGCCAGACAATCCTTAACGTATTTTGTGCACCCGGATTCCACTGTGATGATTGAAAAGATTGATGAAAACGGAAATGTGGACAGTGTCTCAGTTGAAAAAATTACAATGGGAAAAGCCAGCCGTGAAGGTCACCGGTGGAAGAAATAGTCATATTATATACTAATCGCGACTAATTAACATAAACATACCATGAATAGTATATACTAAATACTTCTTTTATACCAAAGTCAAGCAATTGGTTTAGGTAAGCATAGTTTGGTGTGAATTTGCACACAATATTACAAAACATTATTTAATGTCTACTCATGATTAAATCATTCCTATGCAAAAATCAGAGTACTAATTTAACATAAGGATTTAAAACAACGAGAGGAGTGACCCAGTTCTTACAAACCAAATGCAATGAAATGCTCTTTTCTAAATGACTAATGCAAGCAAAACGTATTTGACCCATCCAGCTCAGCGAATCGCTAGCATTGCAACCAACTGGTGACGAATGGTCACGTTTAATTTCTTACGTTTGGCTTATGCTCACAATTTACTACACTACAAATCCGTACTAGTAAATAGTAGTATCGGGCGAATAGTGTCCAGCGAGCCTTCTTACTGCATTTTGAAGGGCTGCAAAGTTCAAATACACAGGGAAAGACCAGCCAGACATTGGCATATTGGCAACCAAACACCCCAAGAAAAAGAACACTCGCAGTCATAAGACCGGGGGTTGACTGGAAGGATAACTTAATTATATACACGGCTAACCAGTTTAGAAAGTGCAAATATCCCAGACTAAATAAAGATAAAAAGTAAAGTCAAAAAAATTAAAATGGCAGCTAAAATCCAAACTGTGGATATGGAAAATGTGCCTAACGATATCCAACAAACTGTTTTTCTGCAAGCCATCCGTGATTTTGGCGGGGTGTATTTGTTGAACCACGGAATTTCACCCCAATTGGTATGGATATCAAAACTCCGGTGAAACGATAATACTACATTCAATTTGGTCTTTATTTGTAGATAGACGACGCTTTCGCCGTGAGCCGACAATTCTTTGAGCTCAAATGTGATCGCAAAATCAAATTCCAGAAAAAATGCAACCGGGAGATGAGTTTCAATTTCCAAACTGCTTATCACGGGTACACTCGTCCGGCGATATGGTAAGCACATCCCACCAGTAGCAAATTATTTTATTCCAGTAAAATATTTGACCAATATAGAAAAGCTCAACTCGAACCTACGATCGTATGGCTGCACCATGCCAGCAATCAACATAAAATAGCGTGCCGTGCAGCAAATTTCATTAGTTGCACAGGTTTACTCCCAAAAGATTCATGGTTTCATTAATCATTTCAGCAGACTTCCTTAACAGTCCGTCCTTTTGAGAATTTAAAAAACCCAATATTTTGGATTTTTTTTTGGATTTAGGTTGATTTATAACATTCCTACATCATAATATAGCATGATGTACCCATGTAATATTTATGCGCATAATTTTATTCTTAAATGGTATATAGCCCGCAGGAAAGCCATAATCCCATCATGGGAGAAAAAGTTATGATCTTTTTTAAATAGCGTTCCTTCTCCCTGATGTGCCCTTGACATGGCAAAGTGCGCAGAAAAAAACTAGGCATTTGTCTCTCCGTCTCGTCCAGTCTTTAATTCTCGCTACAAGGCCGACGACATGCTAAAAAGTGTTCATAAAACAAAGAAATCCCATAACATAAACTGTTAAAAAGAATCTACGCGACAACATTTAATGTCTAGTTTAGGAATAAACTTCGCTCAAAACATTTAAAGAATACACTACTGCGATCGCACTCTCTTTAGTGATGTCGTTTGTTTACCCATGGTTTGAGTAAAAAGACTCATCCGCGTCGAATTGTTTGCTTAGATCCGCGTTTTGTGTATGCTATACTTTTGAGACGTCAATAACAAGTTGAGGTCGAGACGTTTATTTCTAGTCTTCAAATAAACATTGTTAACATAAAGTTAATACGCGGTAGATAGTAAAAATGCAATCGCAACTCATGTGCCACATTCTAAAAACTAAAGCATAAGTGCTCGGCAATAAAAATACAAAAAACATTACAGTCATTAAATAATCAAACTGTTAAAATATGAAACCGAAAAAAATAACTTTACACATTTAATATCCATTTGTACAGGAGATCCACCGAATTTCGTGAAGCATTCGACATTTGTGGGTCACAGCGATTCTATCCAAACGAGGAAGTCCTTGGTTTTGGAAATGCGTTTGAAAATTTGGAAATTGAACTAATCAGATTGGCAAAATGTGTTGCAAGAATGCTTGCATATTGTCTGGGAAGTGATGAAGGATACATTTTGAGGATGACAAGAAATTTGACTGACAAGAGCGTGCCTGGACTTACTAGCCTTCGAAGCCTTTACTATCCGGCACTTACGAGTGAGGAAATAATTCCTGAGGTAAACACACGATGTAAGGCGCATAAAGATTTGGGAATGTTCACTCTTCTTTTGCAAGACAACATCGGAGGACTGAAGGTACGTTAGGTAACATACCTTACTAGATTTTAATACACAGCAAATTGAAGGAACCTAACTATCAATTAAAATTTAAAACTTACTTTAATAAACATTTACCCGGCAATTTTCTCTGCAACACTTGCGTTTGAACTCGTTGAAATAAGCGTATGCATTTTC